>JAXCGZ010023233.1:0-54221 GCA_037179515.1 Halocaridina rubra
GTCCAAATTCTTGGCATCGAGGCCCGGAGTTGCTGCTGAAATGGCTTCATGTGACTTCCCCCAAGGGAAGTTATAACGAGAAATGTCCTTATGGTAGAGGTCGGCCTGGAAAGTAGGAACTAGGTTCAGTGCACGACCCATCAAGACAGGGTACATAAGCCCAATCATTGCCACAGCTGGGGCTTATCCCTTGTAGTATTTGCAATCCAGGTTAATGACACAGCAGCGTCGTATTTGGGGTGTTCCTTCAGCAACCCACACACGAACGACTTTGCTGGTGAAATCTTCATCCATGACGAATCTCTCGTCAACAAGTATGCCATTGGCCCCTGTGTCAAGGGCTCTCTCAGCTTCCACACCATTTATGGTTTCAAGGCATTTTGGGATCATATCCAGATCATCATGTTCGATGAATTCCACATTGGCAAGTTTGTGTGGTGGTTCCTTGGCGTTATCCTCATTGGCCCTTTCTGGCCCTATTTCCACAACATGGGCTGAGTGAGTGGCCAAATGGCTATGTGGGCCGCCGCTGTGTGAGGGAGCGTGGTGGCTCTTAGAGTTTGGCTGAAAACCCTGGGAAGGTGGAGCAGAGTAATGGCCTTTGCCTCTGAACTGTTGAGGCTTAGGTCTTACCGGGTCATCCTTCTTCAGTGTGGGTGCATGGCCGTAATAAGGCTTAGAAGTGTGAGGAGGATGAGCTGGACGATTGAAGTTCTGCGAGGGGCTCTTGTGCTTCCCGTTCCTGTAATCTCTATTTCCGGATAAAGGACTACTGTCTGGGGTTCCCGCTCGAAGCCGAGCAAGCGCAAGCTCATGTTCACGTTGTGCTTGTGCCTCATCACGTTGTGCTTGTGCCTCATCACTTGCTCTCTTCTCCATCTTATCTCGGCGTTCAACCATCTTCTCATGAGCCCATTCGAAGAGCTTCTGTCTTGGGGAAAAACCGTATCTCTCACCCCTAGCAATCATTATGTCCAGGTAACGCTCCTCATCAAATGTTTTGATGGTTTCCATGTTTGTTTCCTAAACAGTCAAAAATCGAAGTGCCAAAACGACCACACAAAAAAAGAAATCTCTACAATACAGTAGTAGAAAAAAAAATGAAAGAACCACACAACACCAAGGAGAGAAAAAAAATTCAACACCACAGTTCAAACTTAAACGTAAAAGTGATCTCAAAACCTCACCATAAACGTGACTCAAAATACAATCAAGTGCAACAGCAGCAAAATGTTGCAAAACAGTGCATGAAACACTGGTAATACAGAATGGCAGTCGTGCCTGCTTAACAGCAATATGTGGCAGTACCTGCGGTAATCGTGCAAATGAAAGGAATGAGCAACACAATCAAGTGCAACAGCAACAAAATGTTGCAAAACAGTGCATGAAACACTGGTAATACAGAATGGCAGTCGTGCCTGCTTAACAGCAATATGTGGCAGTACCTGCGGTTATGGTGCAAATGAAAGGAATGAGCAACACAATCAAGTGCAACAGCAACAAAATGTTGCAAAACAGTGCATGAAACACTGGTAATACAGAATGGCAGTCGTGCCTGCTTAACAGCAATATGTGGCAGTACCTGCGGTTATGGTGCAAATGAAAGGAATGAGCAACAACGAATTTTACCGACTAGCACCCAGTGCCTGAGAGTACAAACAAGTACAGTATAGCGGTCGTGCCTGCGTATGAGCGCATATATGGCAGTACCCACAAATAAAATGTCGTAAGTAATACGAACAAGTACAGTATAGAGGTCGTGCCTGCGTATGAGCGCGTATATGGCAGTACCCACAAATAAAATGTCGTAAGTAATACGAACAAGTACAGTATAGCGGTCGTGCCTGCATATGAGCGCGTATATGGCAGTACCCACAAATAAAATGTCGTAGGTAAAATTCTGGAGTGTTACCAAAAGGGCACAGATCCTATGCAAAATACACCAACGATAAGCTAACAGCTTACTAGGAAGCCAGATTACACATTTCTACTAGTAATGAGAAAATTTATTTTCAAGTGACAACTCAGACACAAAAGGCTTAGCCTAGGCTCGATAAATGACACCAAAGTTTTTCTTCCAATCTATGAGCAGTCAATGCTTGAATATAAAACACAATTATAAGCAAAAATACTTAATATGCCTTCTCCCAATTCCTAAATCCCAAGGAAATATAAACAATTCCTAACAAGCATCGCCCTTTAACGGATATATAAAACACGAATGCTTTAAAACTCAATCTTATCACGCAAATAAATGAAATTTTAAATAACACGTCTTCTCGTCATGCAAAATTTCTTAAGGCTGTTACCACATAATCTCATGTAGATTTCCTGAAATATTGTTTACCACATGGGAAACAAGAAAATATTAGTTACCATAATTAATATTGAAAATAAAGAAAATTTCTTATCCGCAACGTCTCTAGCGCGAAAATTTTCGTGTGCAGCCTAAGATTCATTCATTTCAATAATCGAGCCAATGGTAATCGGGTTTCATGTGCAATGTTAAAAAGCAAAATAAAAATAAATTTATAAAATCAGTCTGTGTGTTCGGGTCCCTGTTCGGGCGCCAATCTTGCTGGGGATTAGGATGCTAGTGTTGTTAAGATTCTGTTTTACTAAGGGGACTCAAAGTACCGAGCTCGGTTAAGAGCTCACAAACAGACAGGACAGATATTTGTGCTTGAACACCCCATCTCTATTACCATTAGTCGGTTAAATGAAACTCAGAATTCAACTTTCTTTTAATTTTGGAAATGCAATGACATTAAAAGAATTGAATTAAATTTCTCAAAATTAAATTTTATGAAATGCTGCCTCGAATCCCGGAGGTGGTGAGCACGATTTCGTTTCCCGGCACCACGGACGTATGCCAAGACTTTGGCCTCAACTCGACGATTACCTCTGTCACACAGGCAGAGTAGAATACAGGACACTGCAATTTCAGAAACAGAAATGACACACTGTTTATAATGGGAAACTGAAAGCATGAGCACACATATAATGAGTTTCCAATGTCATTTTACTGGATGAAAATATATTGGTTATTCACAGCTAACCAGAATTATTTATGCTACCATAATAGCATACAAAACCATTAATTCTTTATTGGTTTTAAAGAAAACAATATATTCACAATAAATGAAGAATAAGCAAGACAAATACAGTACAGTATGTATTCCTTAAATTGTGTGTAACCACAAAAGTTGCAATGCTTATTACTGATTAACAATTAATATGGTAAAACACTCTATTTAGGATAAAGGAAGAATCTACGAGATAAATACAGTATTCATTCACTTTTGGTTATCAAGAACTTTGCAATGAAAAAAAAAGGTGCAAAACCACCTTTTGAGGTATTTGCAACTTATAACTCAAAACACTTTATCCCCAACATATGAAGAATTAGCAAGATAAATATGGTATGCATTCATTAAATTGTGGTTAACAGGAAATATTTGCAAAGCCAACAGGGTAAAACTACCTTTTAATTATTTGCAATATGTATAGCAAATAGCTTTATTGACGAGTTTTTGACGTAAAACACTTTATTTACGGTGACAGAAAGGGGTGAAATGAAATTAGAATTTATTAGGAAAAGAGATAGATTTTTACGGGCTCATAACCAGTCTTCAGAGGATGAGATTTTCGTTTATCACATTCAATGAAAAGAAACTTCTTAGCAATGTAAATCAGCTGTAATTTACAGGTTAAGGAATTAACTTTGGCATGTGAGATTCCAGTTTGGCAATCCACAAAATTTCGTGTGTATGGGAATGGAATCTGAGAATAAAAATCCGTAAGATTTAGCCAGTAACGAATGTAACTAATTCTCGAAAATAAACCAATTTGCTTGACCCACGAGCTTTACCATACACTATCCCTCACCTTAGTGTGCTAGATGAATTCCTGTGAAGATGCCACGTAAATAAGGTTTGAAATCAACTTAGACTGCTCAGGCGAGATGTTGCCTCTTGGAAGATTGCGCCAAAAAGAGGGCGTCTCATTGTCCCTCCTGGTGAGTTCATCTGTAGGATACATTTCTAGAGCAGTAACTGGCTCTGATATCATTTTAAGGACTATTTTAGTGGTGGTCCCTGGCAGGCAATTATAGCAGAGATGCAAGGGAGAGACAGTATTTTTAGGTGCAACAAGTGGAAGCAAATAAAATAAAACGAGAATAATAATAAAAAGTTAGGTTACTGGTAAACAATCTCCAGAATGTTTTTGGCTCGTAGCAGACGAAAAATAGGAGCAGCCTTTATATCGGGGCTATACTTCTACACGTACAAGAAGAGTAAATAAGGTATATTTAAAATTAGCTATAAGCTAAAATACAAATTGCAAATAATCATAATTTGCAAAAGTCAAGAAGTGGGAATTAATTTTTTTAGTTAGAAAATAACAGTTAAGTTACTAAATTAATTAATAAGGCATCTAACAGCCTATGGTTACTTTGAGCAAAACACTCTTGTCACACCTGGCAAACCTACAAAAGAACAAGAAATGACTACCTAAGTAAAAGGAGAGATGCAGAGAGAGACTATGAGAGGTACATCACCAGGAAGGCTATAGAAAATCCCAAGCTTTTCCACAGCTTTATCAGAGGAAAACTGAAGGTAAAAGAACAGGTTTTAAAGCTAAAGAGAGCGGATGGAAGAATCACTTAGACGGATGAAGAGATCTGCAAAGAATTGAACAAGGAGTTTCAGTCAGTATTTACAGTAGAAAATACCCCACCCCCTCAGATTGCAGTGATAGAAGCTCAAGGGCCGGTATTTGAGAACATCAACCTTACAGCCACAGAGGTATGCAAAGCGCTGCTGGATTTAGATGTTCATAAAGCTACAGGTCCCGATGACATATCCCCTCATGTGCTTAAAAAATGTGCAAACACAATATCAGTGGCACTAAGTATCATATTTAAGGAGTCACTGGAGTCGGGGGAGATTCCAAGATGCTGGAAACAAGCAAATGTGATACCTATCTTCAAAAAGGGAAGGAGGGATACGGCTCTGAACTATAGACCAGTTTCCTTGACCAGCATAGTTTGCAAAGTTATGGAGAAACTACTAAGGAAACATATCTCTCTTCACTTGGAATCCTTCAACTTTTTGTCAGTGAGGCAACATGGCTTCAGAGAAGGTAGATCAACAGTAACAAACTTATTAGAATTTTATGATGAGGTAGGCCAAATCTTACAGGAAAGAGAGGGCTGGGCAGATTGCATATTCCTAGACTTCAAGAAAGCGTTTGACACTGTTCCACATGGGAGACTTATTAGGAAGCTGCAATCAATGGCTAGAATAGGTGGAAATGTTTTGGTATGGATAAAAACTTACTTAGAAGGAAGGGAACAGAGGGTTAGAGTAAGACACTCAGTGTCTGAATGGAGAAGAGTTAGTAGTGGAGTTCCACAGGGTTCAGTTTTAGGGCCACTTTTGTTCCTTTTATATGTAAATGACCTACCAGAGTCTGTAAATTCATTCATGAATATGTTTGCAGATGATGCAAAGATTGTGAAGAAAGTAAAAAACGAGAACAATCGTAGAGAACTTCAGGAGGATCTAAATAATCTGCATGAGTGGTCACAAAAGTGGCTAATGAAATTCAATACTTCAAAATGTAAGGCAATGAGAATGGGTACAAGTGCAAGAAGGCCCAAGCTTGACTACTCGGTGGCTGGAGTACAACTTCAAGAGACAGAAAATGAGAGATCTAGGAGTAAACATATTGGCAAATTTGTCTCCAGAAATACATATAAATGGCATAGTAAGGGCAGCATATGCATTCTTATCAAATGTAAGGGTAGCCTTCAGGCACATGGACAAGGAAATGTTCAGAAATATTTATGTAACCTCTGTGAGGCCAAAACTCGAATATGCAGCCCCCTTTTGGAATCCGCACTTGAAAAAGCACATAGCTAAGCTTGAAAAAGTTCAAAGACATGCCACGAAACTGGTGCCAAAAATACGCAATCTCAGTTATGATGAGAGGCTGAGGGAATTAGAGTTACCATCACTCGAAGCTAGAAGAGTGAGGGGGGATATGGTGACAGTCTTTAAATTCCTTCATGGTTATGATAGAGTGGATAGGGATCGATATTTTGATATGGCAGGCTCTAGAACTAGAGGTCATAGTTTGAAGCTTCGTAAGAAAACTTGTTTGCAGGATGTAAGGAAATACTTTTTCAGTGTAAGAGTAGTTGATAATTGGAATTGGCTAAGCGAGGAGGTAGTTAATGGTATCTCAATCCATAGTTTTAAGGAGAGGTATGATAAGTATCACTAAGTATAAAATGGAACCGATCAGGAGACGGGAAGATACGAGCTTTGGGCTCTTTCCCGTAAACACAATTAGGTAATGACATATATATATATATATATATATATATATATATATATATATATATATATATATATATATATATTTATATATTTATATATATATATATATATATATATATATATATATATATATATATATATATATATATATATATATATATATATATATATATCTATCTATCTATCTATCTATCTATCTATCTATCTATCTATCTATCTATCTATGTATGTATGTATGTATGTATGTATGTATGTATGTATGTATGTATGTATGTATGTATGTATGTATGTATGTATGTATGTATGTATGTATGTATGTATGTATGTATGTATGTATGTATGTATGTATGTATGTATGTATGTATGTATGTATGTATGTATGTATGTATGTATGTATGTATGTATGTATGTATGTATGTATGTATGTATGTATGTATGTATGTATGTATGTATGTATGTATGTATGTATGTATGTATGTATGTATGTATGTATGTATGTATGTATGTATGTATGTATGTATGTATGTATGTATGTATGTATGTATGTATGTATGTATGTATGTATGTATGTATGTATGTATGTATGTATGTATGTATGTATGTATGTATGTATGTATGTATGTATGTATGTATGTATGTATGTATGTATGTATGTATGTATGTATGTATGTATGTATGTATGTATGTATGTATGTATGTATGTATGTATGTATGTATGTATGTATGTATGTATGTATGTATGTATGTATGTATGTATGTATGTATGTATGTATGTATGTATGTATGTATGTATGTATGTATGTATGTATGTATGTATGTATGTATGTATGTATGTATGTATGTATGTATGTATGTATGTATGTATGTATGTATGTATGTATGTATGTATGTATGTATGTATGTATGTATGTATGTATGTATGTATGTATGTATGTATGTATGTATGTATGTATGTATGTATGTATGTATGTATGTATGTATGTATGTATGTATGTATGTATGTATGTATATATATATATATATATATATATATATATATATATATATATATATATATATATATATATATAAAGGTCTTATCCATCCCTGCTTAGAATGCTGCTCACACATCTGGGGTACTTCTTCTTATACCAATCTCCTTGATAGGGTTGAATCTAGAGCAGTCAGACTCATTTATAATCCTTCTCTTACTTCTAATCTAGATTCTCTCTCTCTTCGCCGTAAGGTGTCTTTTCTTTCTCTTTTCTATTGCTACTACTTCCATCGCTGCTCTGATGAGTTGGCGAGTTGCATCCCTCCCCCCACTGCCGAGGCCGCGTAACACTCGCCAAGCAGCCTCATCTCACAGGCACTGTGTGGAGATTTGCAGCTCACAGATTGGTCAGTGCAACAACTACTTCTTCCCATCTACCTCCAGACTCTGGAACTCTCTTCCACCTTTTGTCTTTCCTAATTCTTATGACCTATCATCCTTCAAAGAGCAGATCTATCGTCATCTCAGGGCCTAGTCCTCCGTATCTCTGGGTCCTCTGTACTTTGACTGTTTTTTTTTCTGTCTGTCGTTTTCCTTTGTGTGACATTACCTTATCTCTGCCATATACTAAACCTTTTTCATTTCCCTCGTCTTGGTATTTTCTTGTACCCGGACCCTTATTAATGAGGGCAGTTTTTGCCTGTCCCAATGTCACACTCATAAAAAAAAATCATGTGAGCTCCTATTGCTGTAATCTGAGGGGATGGGGGTATTTTCTGCTCTAAATACTGACTGAAACCCCTTGTTCAATTCTCGCAGATCTCTTCATCCATCTCAATGATGCTTCCATTCGCTCTCTTTACTTTTGATAAAGCTGTGGAAATGTTTGGGATTTTCTTTAACCTTTCAGGTGTTATCACTTTCATAGTCTCTCTCTGCTTCTCTTCTTTTACTTAGGTAATAATATTTTGCTCTTTTCTAAGTCTGCCAGGCACTTATGCTTTTTCTCCTCCTATACCTTTTCCAGGATTTGTCTCTCCACCCCTTATCTCTCTTACACCCGTTATTGAATCATTTTTCTCTGGCATGAACAACTTCTATTTTGGTGGAAGGTATGGGACAAGCTAATATCTTCCCAAATTCCTCACAATAGATGTCGAACATTTCTTGTACAGTTTTGTTGTTGAATATGTTTCTCCAGTCAATAACTCCAAAAAGCTCATTAATTTTGATGTAATCTCCTTTCAGTTAGTTCCTTTTCATGTCCTCATTGCTTCTACTTTCAGGAAGAACATCTTCGATGATATACTCCATCAACAACACACAATGGTCACTCTTTGAAATTGGTTTTTCACGCTCAATTTTTTCAATATCCAACACATTATCTTTGAATACAAGATCAAGCAGTGATGGCTCAACCCCACTCCTGGTCGTCGTTGGTTCTATTACATGTTGGTGTAGGAAATTCCCTTGTATGCAATCTAGGAATCTTGCCCCGAATGAGTCCTCACCACTGTGTGAGTCAAGATTTGTCCAATCTGTCTCTATGATTTAAAGCTCCAATTATCAAAATCCTACATTTTCTCTCCCATGCAATGTTAACAGCTGAGTATATGACTTCAGTAGTACCTATATGACTTTCCTCATAAACTTCTAGCCTATGTTGGTTCCTGGGTGTGTAATATACAACAGTAATTATAATTTTCTCTGACCCGGTATTCATGCAACAGCAAGAAATTCCTTGAACTTACTGTCTATAGCAAAGTTTATTTCTTTAACCTGAAATCTTTCACTAATGAGCAGTGCTATTCCTCCACCAGTCCTCTTAGATCTTTCAATCCTTATTATTCTGAAGCCCTTAGGAAAAACTGTGACACTGTTTATGTCCTCACTTAACTTAGTCTCTGTAACCTCTACTCTATCTGCCTTACTGTTGAAAATCCTATCCTTTATTTTTACTGCCTTACCAGTTACTCCTTCAGCATTTGTGTACAGCAATCTTAATGAGGCAGCATACCCTGATCTTCTATCATTATCTTGTTAATTCCCCCTTTGTCTAGAACAACTCTGAAACAAAAATTTCTCTTTTCTTCTTAATATCTTCCTTCATTTAACCTTCTAGCCTCTTGCAACAAGTTTTTTTTATCCTTTCGATCTCTTCCTGTGTTCTGTGTGGTCTAATGCAGGCATGTCAAAATGGGGGCACCAAGAGGGCCACATTGGTACCATATGTGGTGGCATGAGGCCACTCAAAATATTTATTTGCTCATTACAACTAAATGAAGTAATTTAATGATATATATTGCAGAATATATATGTTTCTTAAGTTTAAAAATATATAATGTGCATATTAATGTTTCAACATCATTCATGAATACAAAGTAGGAAGTATTTTGACAAAAAAAAAATGGCAACATATATTTGTAGTTTGCAGCAGTATCAAATACATTGCACAAAAATTATAATATTTAAAAAAAAATTAATGCTACTCTTTAATCATTTTTAGTATTCTATATTGAGGTTTGATGCTTCTTTTTACTGACAGTATTTGGTATGTCTAGATGAAATGTTCGTGCAGTTCCTACTTTGATCCTACTCTGATAAGAGATGACAAGTGTTGATCAGTTAGCCTTGTTTGCTGAGTTTTTGTTGATTTCATAAAAGAATTTTTTTTTATACACATAGGTAGAACCAAACATTGCCATAATCCTTGTGACAAAATTTCTGAAGGTTTTAAACTTTTCAGGAAGGTATGAAAAGAAACCAGGTATCCCCACTTCAATTTCGAAGATAAAACGTGCCCACGCTGTAGAAAACATTTGTGGGCCACAGGTGTGCTTGTAAATGCCTGCATACAGCCCACAGGCCATATGTTTGACATGCCTGGTCTAATGTACTCTGTTTTGAATTCTTGAATGTCTTTTAGGTTTTTTCTCATCAATATTTCTCCACATATGTCCCCTCTCTAAAAGGTTACTTTTGTTGGTCTTGCCTTTCCCTCCCTAGAATATATACCAAGATGTTGAATGTTGACAATATTTTCCGAACCACATACTGCACCAAGCTTCCTTTGTAGGTCTAGAACCTAGCTTTATTTTATTCAAGTCTTTCCTTGCCATGTTGACTCCTGGGATTCACTTTTGCTTAAGATTATCATTGTCATCTCTATATCAAGTTCCTGTTTAAGCAGTGGATTAGCCCTTTCCATCACAAAATATTTATATTTTTTTCTATTACTGTTTCCTTATAGTCAACCCTTTGTACGTTTTCCAGTGCCACCACCCTTACTGCCTCTTTTACTGCCATATTCCCTTGTATTGCATCTGCAAAGGATGTTTTCATTACATCATGTGTTATATTCAGCTGCTGAAACTATTTTCTAAACTGTTCGATGTTTTCCTTTACTTGAACATTCCAAGTTGCAATCTCATGTCTCAAAAGAGAGCAGTGAACTAACATTTATTTCATTCAGGTTGTCATTCAGCTGTTTGTTGTTATCTTCTTGTTTAGAAATTCTGGTTTCTAGTTCACTCTTTTTCCATATATGTATCGTAGTTTGTGGGGACATTGTTAGTAAGTTTCTGTTTTACTAAGGGGACTCAAGGTACTGAACTTGATTAAGAGCTAACAAACAGACATGACAGATATTATTTGCACATCCCACCTTTACTACTATCATTACTCTGGTAAATGAAGCTCAGAATTCAACTATCTTTTAATTTCGGAAATTCAATGTCACATTAATAAAAATTAAATTTATTTGGAAAACTGAAAAAATTTTGAAATTCAAGTTTATGGCATGCAGCCTCAAATCCCAGAGGTGGTGAGCACGATTTCGCTTCCTGGCACCACAGACGGATACCGGGACTTTGGCCTCAATTTGATGATCACCTCTGTCACACAAGCAGAGTAGAATATAGGACACTTATCTGTGCCAGATGAATTTTTGTGAAGACTGCTGCCACAAAAGAAGTTTGGAGTAAACGTGACTGCTGAGGCGAGATCTTGCCTCTGGGATGCTTGTCCTCCAATTGAGAGTGATCAAGCATCCCTCTTGGTGACGTCATCATTCAGCCAGCCTGTATGGTGTATATTCAGAGCAGTAACTTGTTCATATATTATTCGAGAGCCTACTGTAGTGGCTGTCCATGGCAGGCAATTATGGCAGAGATGCAAGGGAGAGACAGTATTTTAGGTGCAACAAGTGGAAGCAAATATAAGAAACGAGAAATATTTATGGGCAAAATAGGTTACCGGTGGATATCAGCAGAGCGTTCTTTGCATTGCAGGAGAAGGAATTTTAAATATTCAAATTGTAAAGAAGCTACTGAAATGTACCTAGACAGGCTAATGACATATCAGCAGGGTCAAATTTATAACCATATTATCAACAAGAGGAATTTTTATAATATAGCAAAATTTATCTGCAAGAGCAATTTTATCATAAGAAAATTGTGTATATAACGTATCCATCAGAATCGCTAGGATTACGGCATTATACGTGAAAAAAAAGCAGAAAATAGAGAAATAGGAGGGAGATTTTTATTTAGATAATGGTTTCTACACGTACAAGAATATTAAACAAGATATATTTAAATATAAACCAGATTAACTAGTGAGTCATCTATAAAAGACCTCTGGTGACCTGGAATGAAACACTCACATATTTGAAAAGTTGCTGGAATCTGAAGAGATTCTGAGATGCTGGAAAGAAGTGACTGTGGTACCTGCCTTCAAAAAGGGAAGGAGGGACACAACCCTAAACAAAAGACCCATTTCCTTGACCAGCATAATTTGCAAAGCTATTGAGAAACTACTAAGCAAATGCTCCTCTCTTCACTTGGAATCCTTCAACTTTTTGTCAGTGAGGCATGGCTTCAGAGAAGGTATAGCATCAATAACAAACTTCTAAGAATTTTATGATGAGGTAAGCCGAATATTACAGGAAAAAGAGGGCTGGACACTTTGCATATCCCTAGACTTCCAGAAGGCATTTGATACGGTCCCACATGAGAGACTTATTAAGAAGCTGCAAGTAATGGCAAGAATAGGTGGAAATGTCTTGGAATGGATAAAAACTTACTTAGAAGGAAGAGAACAGAGGGTTAGAGTAAGACACTCAGTGTCTGAATGGAGAAGAGTTAGTAGTAGAATTCCAAAGGGTTCAGCTTTATGGCTACTTTCGTTCCTTGTATATGTAAATTGCTTACCAGTGTCTTTAAATTCATTCATGAATAGGATGCAGATGATGCAGAGATTGTGAAGAAAGTAAGAGATGAGAACAATTTTAGAGAACTTCAGGAAGTACCTTAATAGTATGCATGAGTGGTCAGAAAAATGGCTTTTGAAATTTAATACTTCAAAATGTAAGATAATGAGAATGGGTACAAGTGCGAGAAGGCCCAAGCTTGATTACTCAATAGAAGGAGCCGAACTTCAAGAGACAGAGAATGAGTGAGATCTAGGAGTAAGCATATTAGTCGATTTATCTCCAGAAATGCATATAAATGGCATAGTACGGGCAGCATTTGCTTTCTTAGCAAATGTAAGGGCAGCTGTTAAGGTTTGTACTAATAAGAAGCAGAAATCATGGCTTCCAGTTTATTGTTGCAAGATGGGTGCCGGTCGGCTCAATCAATATAAACATTAGAAAACCAACAGCGGGTATAAGTACAATGAAAACAAAAGAGGTGCGATAAAGGGGATAACCTTATTATAAATAAAGGATTAGATCACTTATATCATAACATTCCTTTCCCCTAGAATTTGCAATACATCACATATAAAAAATAAATCATCAACTTCTTAAAACAAGGCACACATGAAAATTCTATATAAGGAGCTCAAAACACTATTTACAAATTAAGACGATCAGGGGGTTTGATATTTCTCTGAGACCTTCTCACTACTGGAGTCTGTATAGGTAACTCATCACATGCACTATTACTTACATCTCTTGAAGGTACATTAATAACATCTCTTGAAAGTACACCATTTGTTTCTATAATATTAGAATTGGTTGTTAATTCACTAGGAACACTTGTTACAACAGGATAATCAACTTCAATTTCACTTACAACAGGATTATCATAATCATTATTCAACATTTCATTATTAGACTGATTGAAATCTCCAAAATATCTATGCATCAATTGATCAGAATGTCTTTTCCATATCATATTCCCTGAACAATGTACTTGCACTTTATAATATCTTAAACCCAATACTTCTACAATTCTTACCTTCCACCCATAGTGGACCTTTACCATAGTTACATGCATACACAGCATCATCAACTTTGTACATGCTTTCTTCATTTGAAAGACTATCATTACATTCTTTACTTTCTTTCAGCTTTACATCTACAGTACCTCTGAAATTTCTATTAAACATAATCTCTGCAGGAGCTTTTCCTATAGCAGAATGTACAGTTCTTCTATAGTTATAAAGAAAACGACAAACTCTAGTAGTATAACCTCCCTTTTTAAATTTTCTTAAACCCTCCTTAAATGTCCTTACAGCTCTTTCTGCAAGACCATTAGAGGCTGGATGATTAGGGGCAGGACAAACATGTTTATACCATTCTTTTGCAAAAACACCTTCATTTTCCTGTGATACAAAATTAGGAGCATTATCTGACACTATCATGTCTGGCAAGCCAATATTAGAAAATACTTTCCTTAGGTGGTTTATAGTGAAACCAGATGTTGCAGAACTAGAGAACTGTATATCTAAGAACTTACTATAAGAATCAATGGCAATTAGAAAATATTTACCATCAATAGGACCTGCATAGTCCATATGGACCCTAGACCATGGTTTTCCTGTGTTAGGCCATGACAAAGTATTAGCTGGTGGTTGTTTATAATTCTTAAAACAAATATTACAATTCTTTGTCATCTCTGCAAGGTCTTGGTCAATCTTTGGCCACCAAACCCATTTCCTAGCCTCTGCTTTCATGGCATTTATTCCATTATGACCATTATGTAAATGAGCCAATACCTTACACCTCAATTCTACAGGTATTACAATACGGTTCCTGTATAACACTACATCATTATGAAGAGACAATTCATCTTTAACATTACAATATTCCATGAGTGACAAATTATTTTCTTTAGACCAACCAAATCTTAGACAATTAATTAACTGAGACATCACTTTATCTTTCTTATTATATTGTCTAATTTCCATTTAAGAAATTTCATCAAAATCAAGCAATTCCAATAATCTTACATAGTCAGCAGGAATCCCAGACTGAATTTCATCTTCTACTGGAAGACGGCTAAGTGCATCGGCAATAACATTTTCCTTTCCAGGTTTATGCACTAGATCAAAGTCATATTGAGAAAGTAACAAAGCCCATCTTTGTATCCTAGAATTGGCATTCTGAGGAATTGGCTTATCTTTACCAAACAATCCTAAAAGTGGTTTATGGTCCGTTCTGCCCATAAATTTTCTACCCAAAAGAAAATATCTAAATCTTTTGACAGCGAAAATCAAAGACAATCCTTCTTTATCCAACTGTGAATATTTCATCTCAGCACTACTCAATTTCTTACTTGCAAAATAAATAGGTCTTTCTACTCCATTGACCTTTTGCAATAACACACATCCTACACCAACAGGTGAAGCATCAACTTCTACAATCAAGGGATATGACCCATCAAAATTTACTAACACTTTTTTCAATAAATCATACAATGGAGATGATTTAGTTGAAAAATTCTTAATAAATCTACAGTAAAGTGTAATCATCCCTAAAAATGAGTGGACCTCTGCTACTGAGGTAGGACAAGGAGCTTCCAAAATTGCTTTAACCTTCTTTGGGGATGGTTTTATTCCTTCACTTGATATACAGTAACCTAAATATTCAATACATTCCATATTTAAAACTGTTTTACTCTTATTTATCTGTACATTATGAGATTGCAACACATAATGGATAGTAGGTTGGCCATGGCACCAGCCACCCATTGAAAGACTACGACTGAAGGTATTAGGATGCAACTAGGAATGGTCCAGACAGTTCCAGGTTGAATCTTCCTTCAGGACGGTTTCTTCCTCATGCCTACATCTACACTGAATATTCTGGCATATTCATTACACATCTCTTGCTATTCCATTACATTTGACAAGTCTCAACATTCTACACATCTGTCTCTTTTACTTTCCTTTTCCTCACATTTTGTCATTATTTATGGAAGGTTCACAACTAATGGCCCCCAGTACCCGGTATAGTGGGGTGCGAAGAATCTCCGGGGATCGTGTTGACTCCACCATTGGCTTGAGGGCAGACACGCCTGGTGGTAGTAATGGTTCTGCTCTTAACCTTGCACCTCCTAATAGATCTGCTTCTTTCACTCTTCACTATTCAAACATCCGTGGGCTGAACTCTAATCTTTCGTCTGTGGAACAGCACTTAGGCACTTTCCTCCCTAACCTCCTCCTCCTATCTGAAACCCAGTTGTCTATACATGCTTCCACTGACCCTTTCCAAATCTCCCACTATAATCTGTATACTTGTTTTTGATCCAAAGGTGGGGTCTGTGCTTACTGCAACATTAACACTCCTACTGTGAGGCTCATGGACCTTGAATCTCCTGACTTTGATGTTCTCTGGCTAAAAGTCTATCTCTCCACTACCACTATCATCCTTTGCTTCCGCTACTGTTCACCAAACTCCACCGAGTTTGTGTCTTTCTTTGAATATCTCTCCTCGTGCCATGAGTCCTTGCTATCTTCTCGCCCACATGCCGAAGTTCTCTACATTGGACACTTCAATGTACACCACAGTGAGTGGCTTCATTCTTCTCACACTGATGTGGGAGGAAGCGAGGCTCTTGCTTTCTCTATTACTCACGATCTGGAGCAAATTATCAAACATCCTACTCGTGTTCCTGATCGTCACGAACATGCTGCTAACACTCTTGACCTTTTTTTTACTTCTAACCCTTCAAACTACTCTTATTCCGTGCTTTCCCCTCTTGGTAAATCTGACCACTCCATGATCTCTGTCTCCTCCTTTTTCGCTCCCCCACCACCAATCCCTCCTACTCAACGCCGCCTTTGGCACTTCGAGCGAACTCAATATGAAAATTTGCATAACTTTCTCTTTGACTTTCCATGGGATGACTACTGCTTTCGGTCCCGCAACCCTGATCGGGTAGCTGTAAAAGTTGCCGAGATTGTGACCGCGGGAATGGAGGCGTACATCACCTCGTCTACAAAAACTTTCTCTCCCCCTATTCCTTGGTTTCACCGTGTCTGCTCCATGGCTATCCAGGCTAGGAATCAGGCTCACCGATCTTACCAATCCTCTCCTTCCGATTTAACTCGCTCTGCTTTTATTATAGCTAGGAATCGCTGTACAGCTCAGATTCGAAGGTCTAAGGCTTCCTTTATACGAAGGAAAGTTGATGACCTTAACTCCTCTCCCACTGACAAATGCTTCTGGTCCTTAGCCAAAAACCTCTCCAAAAACTTCTGTAACTCAAGCTTTCCCCCTCTCATTCGTTCTGATGGTTCTATAGCTTGCTCTCCCACTGACAAAGCCACTCTCTTTGGCTCTCATTTTTCTGCCAACTCTTCTATCAATGATTCCAGCACACCTCTTCCTCAGTCTTTTCCCCTCTCTAACCCTATGCCCTCCCTTATCCTTTCCTCACGCAAAGTTCATAAGGTTCTTCGCTCACTAAAGACAAACAAGGCATCTGGTCCCGATGGTATCCCTGCAAGGTTCCTTAAGGAGTTTGCAGATGAACTGGTTCCCGTGCTTTGCCGTCTTTTTCGCCTCATTCTGTCAACCAGTATCTATCCTTCATCTTTGAAGCATGCTCTAGTTCAACCTGTTCCTAAGAAGGGTGACCGCTCTATTCCTTCTAACTACCGACCTATTGCTCTAACCTCCTCTATTGCTAAAGTTTTCGAAACTTTGCTCAATGCTCACTTCTTGAAACGCCTTGAATCTAACTCACTTATCTCCGATCACCAGTACGGCTTCCACAAGGCAAGATCCACTGGTGATCTCCTGTCCTATCTTACTCATGTATGGTCATCTTTTCTGAGGAACAATGGGGAATCCTTTGTCGTCGCCCTTGATATCCCTAAGGCTTTTGACAGAGTCTGGCACAAGGCTCTGTTGGCCAAACTCCCTGCCTATGGCTTTACCCCTTCTTTCTGTTCTCTGATTTCCAGTTTTCTTACTGACCGTTCTATATCTGTAGTTGTTGATGGCGCGACATCTAGCCCTTTCTCTGTTTCCAGTGGTGTTCCACAGGGCTCTGTTCTTTCACCTACTCTCTTCCTTCTCTTCATCAATGATCTTCTACAATCCCCATCTTCCTCTCTTCTTCATGCCTTTGCTGATGATTCTACCCTTCACTTTTCCTCTGCCTTTTCTTCACAACCTTCATCTGTTACTCGTAATCAATCTCGTATCACTCTTTCTTCTACTCTTAACTCCGATTTGCAGAGAGTATCTGAATGGGGCACTCAAAATTTAGTTAAATTCAATGCCTCCAAGACACAGTTTCTGGCTATCTCTTTATCTTCTTCTCCTCCTGATAACCCTATTGTCTTCGAAACTAATGAAATTTACCCTCTTAACTCTATCAAAATATTAGGAATCCATATAGCCTCTAACTTGTCTTGGAGGAATCACATAATCCAAATTTCTAAATCTTCATCCAAAAAATTGGGGGTTTTGTTTCGTTTTCGTTATTACTTTTCCTCATTGCAGTTACTTAAAATTTACAAAGGTCTTATCCGCCCCTGCTTAGAATACTGCTCACACATCTGGGGTGCTTCTTCCTTTACTTATCTTCTTGATAGGGTTGAATGTAAGGCAGTCAGACTCATTAATGATCCTTCTCTTACTTCTAACCTAGATTCTCTCTCTCTTCGCCGTAAGGTATCTTCCCTTTCGCTTTTCTATCGCTACTACTTCCATCGCTGCTCTGATGAGTTGGCGAGTTGCATCCCTCCTCCACTGCCGAGGCCGCGTAACACTCGCCAAGCAGCCTCATCTCACAGGTACTGTGTGGAGATTTGTAGCTCGCGGATTGGTCGGTGCAGCGACTGCTTCTTCCCATATACCTCCAGACTCTGGAACTCTCTTCCTCCTTCTGTCTTTCCTAGTTCTTATGACCTTTCATCCTTCAAAAAGCAGATCTATCGTCATCTCAGAGCCTAGTCCTCCATATCTCTGGGTCCTCTTTACTTTGACTGTTTTTTCTGTCTGTCGTTTTCCTTTGTGTGACATTACCTCATCTCTGCCTTGCCCTTAACCTTTTTCTTTTCCTTCGTCTTGGTATTTTCTCGTGCCCGGGCCTTTGTTGATGAGGGCAGTTTCTGCCTATCCCGGTGTCACACTCTTAAAAAAAAAAAAAAATTAAACTTTCTTGAGTCTCTCATCATACTCATCTTTAGTTTCACCACTGACAACTATATCACCCATATATGCTGCAACATCATCAATATTACATAAGATCTGTGAAATAAATCTTTGAAAAATACCAGGAGAAGAGGACAAGCCAAATGGCAATCTCTTGTATTTATACATTCCTTTGTGTGTATTAATAACTAAAATCTCTTGACTTTGTTCTTCAACAGGTATTTGCATATATGCATTCTTCAAATCAATCTTAGAAAAAAATTTGCCTTTACCTACACTGCACAAGAGTTCATCAATCTTAGGCAAGGGGTATTTATCACATTGTATTTGCTTATTCAAATGCTTAAAATCTGCACATATGCGAATTTCTTTCTTATTCTCTTTTAACACAGGTACAATAGGCGCAGCCCATTCACTATGAGAAACAGATGCTATAATATTTTCACTTACAAGTTTATCAATGGTCACTTCAACCATTTCTTTATGGTAAAATGGAACAGTACGTGCTTTTACAAACTTGGGAATAGCATCACTCTTCAAATGAAATTTAGCTACAATGATAGAAATAGGTTTGCTTACATCAACATTATAATCTTCAAACACTTGTTCAACACTTACATTATGAACATTTTTATCCTTGGTACTTTCATCTAATCCTGCCAAATAAATACCAACTTGTTTCATTAGATTTTTACCACATAAATTTGTATTCTTTGAACCAACAACATAAAAGACTTGTGATACATTATATCCATTATACACAACAGGAGCAATCACTTTTCCCAAAACCTTTATATTAAAATCATCATAAGCCTGTAAGGGTTTCTTACATTGTTCAACTTTCAAATTCAACTTCTCAACCCAATCTTTATTCAAAGTTGAAACAGTAGCACCACTATCAACCTCAAAAGGAACTTGCATCTTATTAACAGAAAAATAAAATTGTTCAGCATGAACAGCATAGATTTTATCTCTGCCAGTTAACACTTTATCATCCTCATCATCATTATCACTTAATGATACATCTTGATCATCCACAATCTTTACAGTTTTCCTACTATTAAACTTAGGTTTACTACTAAAATCTTTCTTGCTTGGTTTATTTGAACCTTTAGCTGTACTATAACCACTCTCTCTTTTGGCTTCTTTACAAACCTTCTGTAAATGACCCTTTTTATGACAATTATTTCATGATAAATGCTTAAATCTACAATAAAAGCTGTCATGAGAGAAACCACAATGTTGACAAGATAAACCTACATATTTTCTTCTTACAACCTGAACCTGTGACTGAACCTCATCTTTCTCACTTACAAATGCTTTTTCCATGTTCAAAATTCTCTCCAAAATAGCCTGAGAGGTCATTGCTTAGAGATCTATGTTGAGAGCCACTAAATTTGAAAAATAAACTTCAGCATCTACAGCCATAAATAACTGATCTCTTACTCTACCATCATACTGGTTGCCTAATCCCAGCGTCAGCAAACAAGACATTTGGCACCTACCAGAAATCTTGCAAGGCGAATCTATTTAAACCAGTAATATAACCAAACTTGAGAGGTTTCCCATATCCATGGCGGGTTCACTCGTCGCCATATGTTAAGGTTTGTACTAATAAGAAGCAGAAATCATGGCTTCCAGTTTATTGTTGCAAGATGGGTGCCGGTCGGCTCAATCAATATAAACATTAGAAAACCAACAGCGGGTATAAGTACAATGAAAACAAAAGAGGTGCGATGAAGGGGATAACCTTATTATAAATAAAGGATTAGATCACTTATATCATAACAGCAGCCATCAGGCACATGGACAAGGAAATGTTTCAGAAATATTTATGTAGCCTATGTGAGGTCAAAGCTTGAATACACAGCCCCCTATTAGAATCCACACTTGAAAAAGCACATAATTACGCTGAAAAATGTTCAAAGACATGCCACGAAAATGGTACCAGAAATACACGATCTCTGTTATGAGGCGAAGCTGAGGAAATTAGACTTACCATCACTTGAAGCTAGAAAAATGAGAGGAGATATGGTAACGGTTTTTTAACTCCTTCATGGTTATGACAGAGTGGATAGTGATCGATATTTTGATATGGCTGGCGCTAGAACTAGAGGTCATAGTTTGAAGCTTCGTAAGAAAACTTCCTTGCAGGATTTAAGAGAGTACTTTTTTGTGTAAGAGTAGTTGATGATTGTAATTGGCTAGGCAAGGAGGTGGTTAATGCTAACTCAGGCCATAGTTTTAAGGACAAGCATGATAAATTTCACTAAGTACAAAATGGAGCCGACCAAGAGACAGTGAGTTACAAGCATGGGGTTGTTTCCTATAAGCACAATTAGATAATGACAATTAGGTAATTACATATGAAATTGGTCGTGATTTAGACTTTACGAAGACAGTAACTACCGTGACTCTTGAGGGTGCATATAAATTAAAGAATAAGTAATTAAAAAGTTGTTCCAGTGAAGTCCAGTAGGACACTTCGATCTCAGTCAAGTCACTTGCATGGAAAGACGCGTGTTAGAGAAACGTGAGTTGAGAAGACATTTGAGTTTAATTATGAGTCCCATGATTGTTTGCTGATTGTTATCGATATCTGGTTTTTCCAGAATGATTAGTACAGATAAATCTGTTTCTTACAATACTCTTTTCTATGTGTGTGGTGAATAATGAGCTTATTTTAGTAGAACACTCGTGGGTAGAATCTGCATGAGGAATTAATAATCTAGGGTGGGGAGAGTTTTACTTATTAATTTATATATCAACAGTTCTGAGCCCCCTTATAAGTATTTGCATGTATACATATGCATGTGATGTTAGTTATATTTTTATTGGTGGAGGAATTTATTTCGAGATCGTTTTGTGTGGGTCTACTGAAGCCGTGTGAGGATTTCCGAATCTAGGAGGTTATGAGATCGAAGGTAATAGTATATAGGAAGTTCTTCACATCACCCAACTGTTTATTATAATCCACTGTTTTGAAATTCTATTCTTCAGCTTTGTCTTTTCTAGCCGAACTTTTTAAATGTTTTCTCTTTTTCTTTTCTTGTCTCCTTTTGTGTCTTATATACCCTCTCCAAACAACCTGTATATTCTCAAAGTGTACCATATTCCTTCACTGCACCCTCTAACTTTTCTCATTTATCATCCCATATTATGCATTTTATAATCTAAATTCATTACCTTCCTGAAAGATCTTTGAAGTCAGTGCTTTATTTTTTCATGACAGTTTCTGTGTAGGATTTCCCCCCTCACCCTTCCCGGGACCATATTGTGAAAATACGGCTGACAGTGTTGTTTTGGGAGAGATACCAGATATAGAATATCTTTTAAAATAATTGTACACAAATTTACTTCATTTGTATATATATGTATTTACACATGTACCTCCCTCGTCTCCTAGTTGGTCTCAGATTTACTCATTAGTACTTATCACATCTATCCATAAAATTCTGAATGCTTTCTGCATTTACACTAAAAAGTATTTCCTTACATCCTGCAAAGTTTTCTTTCGAAGCTCAAAACTATACCATTGTGACAGAGTGTTTCGCTCAAAGTCACCAGAGGCTGTTAGATGCCTTATTAATAATTTAGTAACTTAACGGTCATTTATCTAACAAAAATTTTTTTTCCCACTTCTTGACTTTTGCAGATTATGATTATTTGCAATTTATATCTTAGCTTATAGCTAATTTTAAATATATCTTATTTACTATTCTTGTACGTGTAGAAGCAGAGTCCCGATATAAACGCTGCTCCTATTTTTCCACCTCTTCAGTGAACCTATCAGATACGTTTTGTTTACAATTTTCTTATTATAAAAATTGTTCTTGCTGATAATTTTGTTATAAATTTGACCTTGCTGTTATGTCATTAGCCTGTCTAGATATATATCAGTACCTTCTTTATTATTTGAGCACTTAAATTCCGTCTCCTACAAGCAAAGAACGTTCTGGAGATTGTTTACCAGTAACCTAGCTTTCCATTATTATTCTCGTTTTATTTTATTTGCTTCCACTTGTTGCACCTAAAATACTGTCTCTCCCTTGCATCTCTGCTGTAATTGCCTGCCAGGGACCACCACTAAAGTAGTCCTTAAATGATAAAAGAGACAGTTACTGCTCTAGAAATATATCCTACAGAACGTCACTAGGAGGGACAATGAAGCGTCCTCATTTGGTGGCCAAACATCCCAGAGGCAGCATCTCGCCTCAGCAGTCTAAGTTTATTTCAAACCTTATTTACGTGGCATCTTCACAGGAATTCATCTGGCACAAACAAGGTGAGGGATAGTGTATGGTAAAGCTCGTGGGTCAAGCGAATTGTTTTTTCGAGAATTAGTTACATTCGTTACTGGTTAAATCCTGCGAATTTTTTTTCTCAGATTCCATTCCCATAAAAACAAAATTTTGTAGATTACCTAACTGGAATCTCACTTGCCAAAGTTAATTCCTTAATCTGGAAATTACAGCTGATATACATTGCTAAGAAGTTTCTTTTCATTGAACGTGATAAACGAAAATCTCATCCTCTGAAGACTGGTTATGAGCCCGTAAAAATCTATCCTTTCTCCTAATTTTCTAATTTCATATCACCCCTTTCTATCATCGTAAATAAAGTGTTTTACGTCAAAAACTCGTGAATAAAGCTATTTGCTATATAAATTGCAAATAATTAATCATTTAGCTAAAGTGTTTTATGCTATAAACTGCAAATAATTAAAAGGTAATTTTACCCTGTTGGCTTTGCAAGCATTTCCTGTTAACCACAATTTAATGAATGCATACTGTATTTACCTTGCTGATTCTTCATATGTTGGGGATAAAGTATTTTGAGTTATAAGTTGCAAATACTTCAAAAGGTGGTTTTGCACTCTTTTTTTCATTGCAAACAGTCCTTGATAACCAAAAGTTAATGAATACTGTATTTATCTCGTACATTCTTCCTTTATCATAAATAGTGTTTTACCATATTAATTGCAAATCAGTAATAAGCATTGCAACTTTTGTGGTTGCCCACAATTTAAGGAATACATACAGTACTGTATTTGTCTGGCTTATTCTTCATTTATTGTGAATAAATTGTTTTCCGTTAATACCAGCAAAGAATTAATGATTTTGTATGCTCTTATGGTAGCATAAATATTTCTGTTTAGCTTTGAATAACCAATATATTTTCATCCAATAGAATAATATTGGAAACTCATTATATGTGTGTTCATGCTTTCAGTTTCCCATTATTAACAGTGTATCATTTCTGTTTCTGCAATTGCAGTGTCCTCTATTTTACTCTGCCTGAGTGACAGAGGTAATCATCGGGTTGAGGCCAAAGTCTTGGCATACGTCCTTGTTGCCTGGAAACGAAATCGTGCTCACCACCTCCGGGATTCGAGGCAGCATTTCATAATATTTAATTTGAGAAATTTAATTAAATTCTTTTAATGTCATTGCATTTCCAAAATTAAAAGAAAGTTGAATTCTGAGTTTCATTTAACCGAGTAGTGGTATAACGGGTGGGGTGTTCAAGTGCAAATATCTGTCCTGTCTGTTTGTGAGCTCTTAACCGAGCTCAGTACTTTGAGTCCCCTTAGTAAAATAGAATAACAACACTCTACTATTCCCTCAACAGAGCCATCGCTACTTGATCTAGTATTCACAGATATCGTGTTGGATATTGAAATAATTGAGTATGAACCACCAATTGGAAAGAGTGACCACTGTGTGTTGTTGATGGAGTATATCATTGAAGATATTCTGCCTGAGAGTAGAGGCACTGAAGAGATGAGGAGGAACTATCCAAAATGATATTACATCAAAATGAATGAGCTTTTTGCAATTATTGACTAGAGATCCTTATTTTACAACAAATCTCTACAAGAAATGTATGACATCTTTTGTGAGAAATACGGGAAGATAGTAGATTGTTGCATACCTATTACCAAAGTAGGTGTAATTCATGCCAGAGAGAAATGGTTCGATAATGAGTGTAAATGAGCTAAGGAGTGGAGAGACAAATGCTGGAAAAGGTATAAGAGGAGAAAAAACATAAATGCCTGGCAAACCTACAAAAGAGCAAGAAATGATTACCTAAGTAAAAGAAGAGAGGTTGAGAGAGACTATGAGAGGGACATCACCAGGAAAGCTAAAGAAAATCCCAAGCTTTTCCACAGCTTTATCAGAGGTAAACTGAAGATAAAAGAACAGGTTTTAAGGCTTAGGAGAGCGGATGGAAGCATCACTGAGACGGATGAAGAGATCTGCAAAGAATTGAACAAGGAGTTTCAGTCAGTATTTACAGTAGAAAATACCCCACCCCCTATTATTGCAGAGATAGAAGATCATTGGCCGTTATTTGAGAACATCAACCTTACCGCCATAGAGGTATGCAAGCAAAGTGCTGATGGAGTTAGATGTCCATAAAGCTACAGGTCCTAATGGTATATCCCCTCATGTACTTAAAAAATGCACAAACTCAATATCAGTGGCACTAAGTATCATATTTAAAGAGTCACTGGAGTCAGGGGAGATTCCAAGATGCTGGAAACAAGCAAACGTGATACCTATCTTCAAAAAGGGAAGAAGGGATTTGGCTCTAAACTATAGACCAGTTTCCTTGACCAGCATAGTTTGCAAAGTTATGGAGAAACTACTAAGGAAACATATCTCTCTTCACATGGAATCCTTCAACTTTTTGTCAGTGAGGCAACATGGCTTCAGAGAAGATAGAACAACAAGTAACAAACTTATTAGAATTTCATGATGAGGTAAGCCGAATCTAACAGGAAAGGGAGGGGTGCGCAGATTTCATATTCCTAGACTTCCAGAAAGCGTTTGATGCTGTTCCACATGGGAGACTTATTAGGAAGCTACAAGCAATGTTTCAGTGTCTGAATGGAGAAGAGTTAGTAGTGAAGTTCCAAAGGGTTTAATTTTAGGGACACTTTTGTTCCGTGTATATGTAAATGACCTACCAGAGTCTGTACATTCATTCATGAATATGTTAGCAGATGATGCAAAGATTGTGAAGAAAGTAGGAAACGAGATTAATGGTAGAGAACTTCAGGAAGATCTAATTAGTCTGCACGAATGGTCAGAAAAGTGGCTAATGATATTCAATACTTCAAAATGTAAGGTAATGAGAATGGGTACAAGTGCAAGAAGGCCCAACTTGACTACTCGGTGGCTGGAGTACAACTTCAAGAGACAGAAAATGAGAGAGGTCTAGGAGAAAACATACTGGCAGATTTGTCTCCAGAAGTACATATAAATGGCATAGTAATGGCAACATATGCCTTCTTATCAAATGTAAGGGTAGCCCTCAGGCACATGAACAAGGAAATGTTTAGAAATATTTATGTAACCTATGTGAGGCCAAACCTTGAATATGCAGCCCCCTTTTGGAATCCGCACCTGAAAAAGCACATAGCTAAGCTTGAAAAAGTTCAAAGACATGCCACGAAACTGGTGCCAGAAATACGCAATCTCAGTTATGAAGAGAGGCTGAGAGAATTAGACTTACCATCACTCGAAGCTAGAAGATTGAGGGGGGATATATTGTCAGTCTTTAAATTCCTTCATGGTTATGATAGAGTGGATAGAGATTGATATTTTGAAATGGCTGGCTCTAGAACTAGAGGTCATAGTTTGCAGCTTTGTAAGAAAACATCTTTGCAGGATGTAAGGAAATACTTTTTCAGTGTAAGAGTAGTTGATAATTGGAATTGGCTAAGCGAGGAGGTAGTTAATGCTATCTCAATCCATAGTTTTAAGGACAGGTATGACAAGTATCACTAAGTATAAATTGGAAGCGATCAGGAGACGGGAAGATACGATCTTTGGGCTCTTTTCCGTAAACACAATTAGGTAAGTACAATTAGGTCAGTACACACACGGCGGGCATTAGAAAAGAAACATTTAGTA
Organism: Halocaridina rubra; assembly: GCA_037179515.1. Taxonomy (NCBI): domain Eukaryota; kingdom Metazoa; phylum Arthropoda; class Malacostraca; order Decapoda; family Atyidae; genus Halocaridina; species Halocaridina rubra. The sequence continues at coordinate 26,638 of JAXCGZ010023233.1, forward strand.
TCTCTTAAATTTTTCCTTGTGTATTTGAGTGACCAAGACTTTAGATTAAAACATAAACAAAATTTCACTAAATAAGAAACCCTGCAGAGTATTGTGAGTAAAAAATTTATATTTGTTGTATGACGAGACTGTCCAAAATATTAAAGGACAAAATTGAGAACATTTTCGTGAGGGGAAAGAGAAGAAACTGTCCTGTTCTGCCTTGAAGGAAGTTTAGAAGAGTTGCCAGAGGTGAAGCCATCACATCACATTACCTATTTTTTTTTGTAAATTGGGGAAAGCTCTTATGCCGCTTACCTGATCCTGTGGTTCCATATATTGTTAAAATCAATATCCTTCCCATTTATATTAATCTGATAATTAGTTTGATACACAAACTAATTGAATAATTAAATACATGCCAATAATACACCTGTCAACAGTACTGAGTTAAGTTGCCAAGTAGCACAGCTGTCTTATTTTTCTTCATTTTTGTTTTTTTTTAGCTTTCTCTTTTATTACTTTTTATTTTGTATATATATTGAGTTAAATGTAAAGTCTGATCTTGTGATGACATACCTTGGTTAGAAGTGAGTTTATCAGTTAAGATGAATAAATAGCAGAAGCAGGTGGGTGTCTCCTCAAATACAAATTCAAATTTCCTCCAATTGACTCTTGTTTTGTTTGCATTTTTTCTTTTTTTCCCTCATATTACCAAAGTCAAATTTTTAAGTTAGGATGTGTGTTACCAGAAAAGAGATAAATTGAGTCACTAAATAACACTTATATGAAGATATAAAAATTCTGCGTGAAGCTTAAATAAAAGTTTTTCTCTCTTTTTTTTCTCTTTCTCTTCTTCTTTCCATATTCTGTGAAAGGGAAAGCATAAAAATGAGGCCATCTCTGTCCCAAACCTCTCCCACCCAAGGGTCGGGAGGAGGGGTAGCTATTAGGAGACTAAAACCGAAAATCAAGGATCTAGAGGCAATGGTTATAAGCCTTGATGATAAAATTCGGCATATAGATAGAGAAATGAAAGAGCATGAAACACTCAGAGAGGAAATAAGATTTTTGGAGGAAGCAAATAAAGCATAAGGGCAAGAGAGAAAGGAACAACAAAAACGAATAAAGAAGCTGGAAGGGGAAAAGAGTGAATTAGAAACCAGAATTTCTAAACAAGAAGATAAAACAAACAGCTGAATGACAACCTAAAGGAATTAGATGTTAGTTCACTGCTCTCTTCTGAGAGAGACGAGATTGCTGCTTGTAATGTCCAGATTAAGGAATACATTGAACAGTTTAGAAAAGAGTTCCAGGAGCTGAATATGGAACATGATGTAATGAAGACTTCCTTTGCTGATGCACTAAAGGGGAATGTGGCAGTAAAAGAGGCTGTAAAGGTGGTGGCACTGGAAAACATACAAACAGTTGACTATAAAGAGACAGTAATCGAAAAAATGAAAGACGTTGTGATGGAAAGGGCAAATCCACTGATCAAACAGGCACTTGATAAAGAGAAGACAGTAGTAATCTCAGGCATAAGCGAATCCCAGGAGCCAACATGGCAGGGGAGACTTGAAGAAAATAAAGCTTGAGTTGTAGATCTGATAAGAAAGCTTGGAGTACTTTCTGGTTCTGAGGATATTGTAAATTGTAAACATTCACCAACTAGGCAAATATTCGAGGGAAGGAAAGCCGAGACCAACAAAAGTAACCTTTGAGAGAGGGGAAACATGTAGGGAAATATTGAGAAAAAAATCTAAAAGACCTTCAAGAATTCAAAGAAGTGTTCATTAGACGATACAGAACACAGGAAGAGATGGGAAAGATCAAAAACTTGTTGGAAGAGGCAAGAAGGTTAAATGAGGAAAGGAATGAAGAAGAGAAGAAAAAATTTCATTTCAGAGTTCTTCCAGACAAAGGGGAAATAAAGAAGATAATGACAGAAGATCAGGGGATGGGGCCTCATTAAGATTGTTATACACTAATGCTGATGGATTAGCTGGTAAGGCAGTAGAATTAAAAGATAGGTATCACAACAGTAAGGCAGATATAGTAGCAATTACAAAGACTAAGTTGAGTGAGGACATAAACAGTGTCACAGTTTTTCCCAAGGGCTTCAGAATATTAAGGGTTGAAAGACCTGAGAGGACTGGTGGAGGAATATCACTGCTCATAAGTGAAAGGATTCAAGTTGAAGAAATAAACTTGGCTATAGAAAGTGAGTGCGAGGAATTTCTTGTTGCTCGCATAAACACTGGGTCAAAGATCATTATAATAACTGTTGAATATTACCATCCAACTCAGTTGTTAACATGGCGCAGGAGAGAATATGCCTGGCAAACCTACAAAAGAGCAAGAAATTACTACCTAAGTAAAGGAAGAGAGGTAGAGAGAGACTATGAGAGGGACATTACCAGGAAGGCTAAAGAAAATCCCAAGCTTTTCCACAGCTTTATCAGTGGAAAACTGAAGGTAAAAGAACAGGTTTTAAGGCTAAAGAGAGAGAGGATGGAAGCATCACTGAGACGGATGAAGAGATCTGCAAAGAACTGAACAAGTAGTTTCAGTCAGTATTTACTGTAGAAAATACCCCACCCCCTCAGATTGCAGAGATAGAAGCTCAAGAGCCGGTATTAGAGAACATCAACATTACAGCCACAGAGGTATGCAAAGGGCTGATGGATTTAGATGTTCATAAAGCTACAGGTCCTGATGACATATCCCCTCATGTGCTTAAAATATGCGCAAACTCAATATCAGTGGCACTGGGTATCATATGTAAAAAGTCAATGGAGTCAGGGGAGATTCCAAGATGCTGGAAACAAGCAAATGTGATACCTATCTTCAAAAAGGGAAGGAGGGATATGGCTCTGAACTATAGACCAGTTTCCTTGACCAGCATAGTTTGCAAAGTTATGGAGAAACTACTAAGGAAGCATATCTATCTTCACTTGCAATCCTTCAACTTTTTGTCAGTGAGGCAACATGGCTTCAGAGAAGGTAGATCAACATTAACAAACTTATTAGAATTTTATGATGAGGTAAGCCAAATTTTACAGGAAAGAGAGGGCTGGGCAGATTGCATATTCCTAGACTTCCAGAAAGCATTTGACACTGTTCCACATGGGAGACTTATTAGGAAGCTGCAAGCAATTGCTAGAATAGATGAAAATGTCTTGGAATGGATAAAAACTTACTTAGAAGGAAGGGAACTGAGGGTTAGAGTAAGACACTCAGTGTCTGAATGGAGAAGAGTTAGTAGTGGACTTCCACTAGGTTCAGTTTTAGGGCCACTTTTGTTCCTTCTATATGCAAATAACCTACCAGACTCTGTAAATTCATTCATGAATATGTTTGCAGATGATGCAAAGATTGTGAAGAAAGTAGGAAACGAGAACAATGGTAGAGAACTTCAGGAAGTTCTAAATAGTCTGCATGAGTGGTCAGAAAATTGGCTAAAGAAATTCAATACTTCAAAATATAAGGTAATGAGAATGGGTACAAGTGCAAGAAGGCCCAAGCTTGACTACTCGGTGGCTGGAGTACAATTTCATGAGACAGAAAATGAGAGAGATCTAGGAGTAAACATACTGGCAGATTTGTCTAAAGAAATATATATAAATGGCATAGTAAGGGCAGCATATGCATTCTTATCAAATGTAAGGGTAGCCTTCAGGCACATGGACAAGGAAATGTTCAGAAATATTTATGTAACCTATGTGAGGCCAAAACTCGAATATGCAGCCCCCTTTTGGAATCCTCACTTGAAAAAGCACATAGCTCAGCTTGAAAAAGTTCAAAGACATACCACAAACCTGGTGCCAGAAATATGTAATCTCAGTTATGACGAGAGGCTGAGGGAACTAGACTTACCATCACTCGAAGCTAGAAGATTGAGGGGGGATACTGTAACAGTCTTTAAATTCCTTCATGGTTATTAATGAATGGATAGTGATCGATATTTTGATATGGCTGGCTCTAGAATTAGAGGTCACAGTTTGAAGCTTCGTAAGAAAACTTCTTTGCAGGATGTAAGGAAATACTTTTTCAGTGTAAGAGTAGTTGATAATTGGAATTGGCTAAGCGAGGAGGTAGTTAATGCTATCTCAATCCATAGTTTTAAGGACAGGTATGATAAGTATCATTAAGTACAAAATGGAAGCGATCAAGAGACAAGAAGATACGAGCTTTGGGCTCATTCCCGTAAACACGATTAGGTAATTATAAAAAATCTGTACAAGAAAAGTATGACATCTTTTGTGAGAAATATGGGAAGATAGTACATTGCTGCATACCTTTCACCAAAGTATGTGTAATTCATGCCAGAGAGAATAGGTTCCATAATGAGTGTAAAAGATCTAAGGAGTGGAGAGTGTTGGGGTTAGGATGGTAGTGTGTTGCTAAGATTCTGTTTTACTAAGGGGACTCAAAGTACCGAGCTCGGATAAGAGCTCACAAACAGACAGGACAGATATTTGTACTTGAACACCCCATCTCTATTACCATTAGTCGGTTAAATGAAACTCAGAATTCAACTTTCTTTTAATTTTGGAAATGCAATGACATTAAAAGAATTGAATTAAATTTCTCAAATTAAATTTTATGAAATGCTGCCTCAAATCCCGGTGGTGAGCACGATTTCCTTTCCCGGCACAACGGACGTATGCCAAGACTTTGGCCTCAACTCAATGATTACCACTGTCACACACGCAGAGTAGAATACAGGACACTGCAATTTCAGAAACAGAAATGACACACTGTTTATAATGGGAAACTGAAAGCATGAGCACACATATAATGAGTTTCCAATGTCATTCTACTGGATAAAATATATTGGTTATTCACAGCTAACCAGAAATATTTATGCTACCATAATAGCATACAAAACATTAATTCTTTACTGGTTTTAAAGGAAAACAATATATTCACAATAAATGAAGAATAAGCAAGACAAATACAGTACTGTATGTATTCCTTAAATTGTGGGCAACCACAAAAGTTGCAATGCTTATTACTGATTTGCAATTAATATGGTAAAACACTCTATTTAGGATAAAGGAAAAATCTATGAGATAAATACAGTATTCATTCACTTTTGGTTATCAAGAACTTTGCAATGAAAAAAAGAGTGCAAAACCACCTTTTGAGGTATTTGCAACTTATAACTCAAAACACTTTATCCCCAACATATGAAGAATTAGCAAGATAAATACGGTATGCATTCATTAAATTGTGGTTAACAGGAAATATCTGTAAAGCCAACAGGGTAAAACTACCTTTTATTTATTTGCAATTTGCATAGCAAATAGCTTTATTGACGAGTTTTTGACGTAAAACACTTTATTTACGATGATAGAAAGAGGTGAAATGAAATTAGAATTTATTAGGAAAAGAGATGGATTTTTACGGGCTCATAACCAGTCTTCAGAGGATGAGATTTTCGTTTATCACATTCAATGAAAAGAAACTTCTTAGCAATGTATATCAGCTGTAATTTCCAGGTTAAGAAATTAACTTTGGCATGTGAGATTCCAGTTTGGTAATCTACAAAATTTCGTGTGTATGGGAATGGAATCTGAGAATAAAAATCCGTAAGATTTAGCCAGTAACGAATGTAACTAATTCTCGAAAATAAACCAATTTGCTTGACCCACGAGCTTTACCATACACTATCCCTCACCTTGTTGTGCCAGACGAATTCCTGTGAAGATGCCACGTAAATAAGGTTTGAAATAAACTTAGACTGCTCAGGCAAGATGTTGCCTCTTGGAAGTTTGCGCCAAAAAGAGCGTCTCATTGTCCCTCCTGGTGAGTTCATCTGTAGGATACATTTTCTAGAGCAGTAACTGGCTCTGATATAATTTAAGGACTATTTTAGTGGTGGTCCCTGGCAGGCATTTATAGCAGAGATGCAAGGGAGAGACAGTATTTTTAGGTGCAACAAGTGGAAGCAAATAATATAAAACGAGAATAATAATGAAAAGTTTGGTTACTGGTAAACAATCTCCAGAATGTTCTTGGCTCGTAGCAGACGGATAATAGAAGCAGCCTTTATATCGGGACTATACTTCTACACGTACAAGAAGAGTAAATAAGGTATATTTAAAATTAGCTATAAGCTAAAATATAAATTACAAATAATCATAATCTGCAAAAGTCAAGAAGTGGGAATTAATTTTTTTAGTTAGAAAATAACAGTTAAGTTACTAAGTTAACTAATGAGGCATCTAACAGCCTCTGGTGACTTTGAGCGAAACACTCTGCCACAAAGGCCCTTTCTAGAGAATATTGATTTAGCAAAATTCTACTACAGAAGGCGAAAAAAGAACAGAGGAAGTTACGGTGACTTCAGTGTTATTATGAGGGATGAGATATCCTTTTCATGGAAAAGAACAAATGAACAATAAGAATGGGATCCACCATTGGAACATATCATACTATTAGGAAAAGTGAACAAGTCTTGTAAACAAAACATTAAATGACATGTAAAACATAAAAGAAATGTGATCAAATTCAAATTTCAAGAAAATTAAATCACAATTAGATATCAGTGAATATCAATATTTAAGTTTATAAATGCTTCACATGCAAGAAGGCAATAATATAATATACAAAAAAAAAATACAGCATACGCAAATGTAAATTTTGAACCACGTCGTCATTAACATTGGCGACTGGATTTAAAACAGTTTCAGCTATTCAACACTAAACTAAAACGTTTCTGCCATTTTCTGGCTTTTAGAGTCCCACAAAGGGAAATATAAAACTACGATCAAAGAATTATTCTTCATATTTTTCGTCTTCCATTAGGAATAACATTTGTACGCTAAAATAAACAAGTACAGTACAGTATTAAAGACATAAAAGATAAACATAAAAAATAAACAACACATCAGAGAAGTAATCTTGACTGACTAGTCAAATTTGGGCTAACAGCACCAGCTTCCTCATATGAGGGTAACGACCGTCGACTTAGTAGATCAGCAAGGTCATTGTCCTTGCCATGAACATGTTGGGCAGTGAATTTGAAAAGATTCAGGTAAAGTGCCCACCTTTTCAGACAAGGATTTAGCTTGTCTGCAGTCTGTAAATATAGGAGAGGTCGGTGGTCGGTTCTCAGTGTAAAATGTTGGCCATACAGATGGACTTCAAATTTCTTTATGGCCCAATATGCAGCTAGAACTTCCTTCTCCATGGTGGAGTAATTTCGCTCTGCAGGGCGAAGCCTGTGGCTTGCATATCGCACTGGAGCTACTTCTGCTGAGTTGTCTGATCGGGCTTGCAAGAGCACGGCACCCAGGCCTTCGTCTGAGGCGTCGGTCTGCAAGATAAATGGAAAATCAGGGTTCACCAGTTGTAATACTGGCTCACCCGCCAATGCTTCTCGGAGCTTGAAAAATGCTCTCTCCGCTTCATCTGTCCATTGGACAGGTGAGGTTTTACTTTGCTTCGAGGAGGTCATTTGCTGCAGAGGGGCAGCGATAGTATTAAAGTGTGGAATGAGCCGTTGGTAGTAGCCGACACTACCCAGGAATGATCTGAGTTGAGTGACAGTGGCAGGTTTCTCCATATCCTTAATAGCTTGTACCCTGTCATGGAAAGGGGACATAACTCCTTCTCCAACCACGTGGCCGAGATACTGCAATTGTGTGAAACCAATCTCACATATGGAAGGCTTTAAATGAAGTCCATGCTGGTTCAGACGAGTGAGAACTCTGCGGAGGGTCTGGAGGTGCGATGACCAATCCTGAGAATGCACCAGGATGTCGTCTATAAAGCATGAAACATTGTCGAGATCCTGTAATACTATCCTCATGAGTCTGCTGAACCAGCAAGGGGCATTTACCATACCAAAAGGCATGACCCTGAACTGGTATAGACCATATCTTGTGGAAAAAGCTGTAAGTGGCTTGGTAGTCTCACTCAACGGAACTTGCCAAAATCCACTGGCCAAATCCAACTTGGACAGGTAACGGGCTTGGGAAAGCAACGAGAAAATATGCTCAGCATTAGCAATGGACTCTCCATCAAAGGTGGTACGGGAGTTAAGCTTACGACAGTCAAGGCAGAACCTGTGACTGCCATCTCGCTTATGCACTGCCAGTAACAGCGAACAGTAAGGTGAAATGCTCTTTTCAACTATTCCGAGGCGGACCCAAGTGTCAAGATCTTCCTTCAGCCGTAAGGACAGCTGGTGGGGAAGACCATAGGAATGCCGAAATGGCTCTGGGTCAGTCAATCTGACATGATGCTCAAGGGTAGTGGTAATGCCTGGGAGGTCGTTGAAGACGTTCTCATAGTCCTCTAATAGCATGTTCAGCTGTTCCCGTTGACTCGGTTGCAGTCTGGAGTTAATAATGCAATTACTCACACTTTCTTTTCGGTGTGTGGGAATGGCAGAATCCTTACCATCATCAAAAGCTAAGCTTATGTCTTCAATTGCGAGGGCGGTGGCCGCGGCCAGAAGGGCTTCTTCCAAAAAACTCCACTCCCGCAAGTCTGTCTCCACTGCAAGGGTGGAGTATTCCAATATAGGAAGTAAGGGGTGGCTATAATGGAGCACCTGTGTTGCTGCGGCCTCGGAGGTTCTGTTGATGCTGGGGGCATCTATAGGGGTTGCTGGGAGCGCCAGCGCAGGATCCCTGTGGGCCTCCGGGTCCTCACAATAAAGCTTCAGCTGGTTAATGTGGTATTTCCGGTTATTGCCATCAGCATTTAGCACATAATTGTCAGGGGTCACCCGGTGTAGCACAGTGTACAGTCGTTTCCAGAGTAGCATTAGCTTGCGGGTATCTGTTGGAAGAAGTAACAGAGCTCGACCTCCAGGTGTCAGGGCACGACGCCGCACACGCTTGTCAAAGAGGAGCTAGGCAGTCTGCTGGTGACCCTTAATGGCTAATTGTGCAGTTTACCAAGCCTTTTTAAGGTGAGACGAAAACTTCAAAATATACTCATGAACGTCCCTATTGTCATCTTCGATGGTAGGTGAATCCCAACATTCTGCCAAGAATTCTACCGGGCCTCTGACCTTATGAACATAAATCAGTTCGAAAGGCGAGTATCCAGTAGTGTCGTGGGGCGTGTCTCTGAAGGAGAAAAATGCAGCAGGGACGTACTTGTCCCACTGCCTAGGTATATCTATCACTAGCTTGCGCAAACATCGCTTCAATGTCCCGTTATAGCGTTCGCATGCTCCAGTTGATTGGGCATGATAGACACTCGTATGAATATGCTTCATTTCTAAAAGGTTACAGAAAGCCTCAAAGTGCCTACTTGTAAACTGACTTCCATTGTCTGAAGTGACCTGCTCAGGAAAGCCAACCCTGGAGCAGATTTCAAATAGGGCATGAGCGACTGCTTCAGTTGTGATAGAAGGCAGTGGCACTGCATCTGGGTACCTTGTTGCCAGGTCAACATATACCAGGAGGAATTGTTTCCCCGTGGACGAAGCTGGATTAATAGGACCTAGTATGTCAATAGCGACCTTGGAAAATGGCTCCATTGAGAGCTTAGTTATCCCCAGGGGAACTTTCGGTACCGGTGCCGTTGAGGTGGATTGACAGACAGGGCAGGAGCCTACGCATCTGTCTAGCTCGGTGTACATGTTTGGCCATGCAAAATCCTTCTGAAGGACGTGCCGAGTTTTTGCTTTGCCTCTGTGTCCACTCAGAGGTAAATGGTGTGCCACATTCATAGCCTGGTGGCGCAACGAAGCGGGCACCACCAACTGTTTAAAGGTGTGGCCATCTTTAGTCACATGCCTACGAAGTACTCCATCTTCAAGGACGTAAGTGATCTGGCCTCCTCCTCTCACCGTGAAGGTCCTTCTCTCGGTGGCCTGCTGCATCCAGCGTTTGAGGCTGGGGCAGTCTTGTTGCAATTTGGCAAAGTCTGGACGGGACTTCAATGGCTCAAGAGGTGCATCATCTGGTAAAGGAGGGGGAAACTCTCCGCGTTCCACATTACGTTTACTAACTGCAGCAGACTCAACGGAGTCATTCGGAGAATCGTCCATATTCTTGGCATCAAGGCCAGGAGTTGCTGCTGAAATGGCTTCATGTGACTTCCCCCGAGGGAAGTTATAACGAGAAATGTCCCTATGGTAGAGGTCGGCCTGGAAAGTAGTAACTAGGTTCAGTGCACGACCCGTCAAGACAGGGTACATAAGCCCAATCATTGCCACAGCTGGGGCTTTTCCCTTGTAGTATTTGCAATCAAGGTTAATGACACAGCAGCGTCGTATTTAGGGTGTTCCTTCAGCAACCCGCACACGAACGACTTTGCTGGTAAAATCTTCATCCCTGATGAATCTCTCGTCAACAAGTATGCCATTGGCCCCGGTGTCAAGGGCTATCTCAGCTTCCACACCATTTATGGTTTCTAGGCATTTTGGGATCATTTTAAAATCATCATGTTCGATGAATTCCACATTGGCAAGTTTGTGTGGTGGTTCCTCGGCATTATCCTCATTGGCCCTTTCTGGCCCTATTTCCACAACATGGGCTGAGTGAGTGGCCAGATGGCTATGTGGGCCGCCGTGTGTGAGGGAGCGTGGTGGCTCTTAGAGTTTGGCTGAAAACCCTGGGAAGGTGGAGCAGAGTAATGGCCTTTGCCTCTTAACTGCTGAGGCTTAGGTCTTACCGGGTCATCCTTCTTGAGTGGGGGTGCATGGCCGTAATAAGGCTTAGGATTGTGAGGAGGAGGAGCTGGACGATTGAAGTTCTGCGAGGGGCTATTGTGCTTCCCTTTCCTGTAATCTCTATTTCCGGATAAAGGACTACTGTCTGGGATTCCCAATCGAAGCTTAGCAAGCGCAAGCTCATGTTCACTGTGTGCTTGTGCCTCCTTACGTTGTGCTTGTGCCTCATCATGTTGTGCTTGTGCCTCATCACTTGCTCTCTTCTCCAGCTTATCTAGGCGCTCAACCATCTTCTCATGAGCCCATTCGAAGAGCTTCTGTCTTGGGCAAAATCCGTATCTCTCACCCCTAGCAATCATTATGTCCAGGTAACGCTCCTCATCAAATGTTTTGACGGTTTCCATGTTTGTTTCATAAACAGTCAATAACGAAGTGCCAAAACAACCACACAAAAAACAAATCTCTACAATACAGTAGTAGAAAAAAAAATGAAAGAACCACACAACACCAAGGAGAGAAAGAAAAAAAATTCAACACCACAGTTCAAACTTAAACATAAAAGTGATCTCAAAACCTCACCATAAAAGTGACTCAAAATTCAATCAAGTGCAACAGCAGCAAAATGTTGCAAAACAGTGCATGAAACACTGGCAATACAGAATGGCAGTCGTGCTTGCTTAACAGCAATACGTGGCAGTACCTGCGGTTATGGTGCAAATGAAAGGAATGAGCAACACAATCAAGTGCAACAGCAACAAAATGTTGCAAAACAGTGAATGAAACACTGGTAATACAGAATGGCAGTCGTGCCTGCTTAACAGCAATATGTGGCAGTACCTGCGGTAATCGTGCAAATGAAAGGAATGAGCATCACAATCAAGTGCAACAGCAACAAAATGTTGCAAAACAGTGAATGAAACACTGGTAATACAGAATGGCAGTCGTACCTAATTAACAGCAATATGTGGCAGTACCTGCGGTTATTGTGCAAATGAAAGGAATGAGCAACACAATCAAGTGCAACAGCAACAAAATGTTGCAAAACAGTGCATGAAACACTGGTAATACAGAATGGCAGTCGTGCCTGCTTAACAGCAATATGTGGCAGTACCTGCGGTTATGGTGCAAATGAAAGAGCAACAAAAAATTTTACCGACTAGCACCCAGTGCCTGAGAGTACAAACAAGTACAGTATAGCGGTCGTGCCTGCGTATGAGCGCGTATATGGCAGTACCCACAAATAAAATGTCGTAAGTAATACGAACAAGTACAGTATAGCGGTCGTGCCTGCGTATGAGCACGTATATGGCATTACCCACGAATAAAATGTCGTAAGTAAAATTCTGGAGTGTTACCAAAAGGGCACAGATCTTATGCAAAATACACCAAAGATAAGCTAACAGCTTACTAGGCAGCCAGATTACACATTTCTACTAGTAATGAGAAAATTTATTTTCAAGTGACAACTCAGACACATGAAAGGCTTAACCTAGGCTCGATAAATGACACCAAAGTTTTTCTTCCAATATATGAGCAGTCAATGCTTGAATATAAAACACAATTATAAGCAAAATAATATGCTTTCTCCCAATTCCTAAATCCCAAGGAAATATAAACAATTCCTAACAAATATCACCCTTTAATGGATATATAAAACACGAATGCTTTAAAACTCAATCTTATCGAGCAAATAAATGAAATTTTAAATAACACGTCTTCTCGTCATGCAAAATTTCTTAAGTATGTTACCACATAGTCTCATGTAGATTTCCTGAAATATTGTTTACCACATGGGAAACAAGAAAATATTAGTTACCATAATTAATACTGAAAATAAAGAAAAATTTCTTATCCGCAATGTCTCTAGCGCGAAAATTTTCGTGCAGCCTATAATTCATTCATTTCAATAATCGAGCCAATGGTAATCGGGTTTCATGTTAAAAAGCAAAATAAAAATAAATTTATAAAATCAGTCTGTCTGTTCGGGTCCCTGTTCGGGCACCAATCTTGTTGGGGTTAGGATGGTAGAGTGTTGCTAAGATTCTGTTTTACTAAGGGGACTCAAAGTACCAAGCTCGGTTAAGAGCTCACAAACAGACAGGACAGATATTTGTACTTGAACACCCCATCTCTATTACCATTAGTCGGTTAAATGAAACTCAGAATTCAACTTTCTTTTAATTTTGGAAATGCAATGACATTAAAAGAATTGAATTAAATTTCTCAAATTAAATTTTATGAAATGCTGCCTCGAATCCCAGTGGTGAGCACGATTTCGTTTCCCGGCACCACGGACGTATGCCAAGACTTTGGCCTCAACTCAATGATTACCTCTGTCACACACGCAGAGTAGAATACAGGACACTGCAATTTCAGAAACAGAAATGACACACTGTTTATAATGGGAAACTGAAAGCATGAGCACACATATAATGAGTTTCCAATGTCATTCTACTGGATAAAATATATTGGTTATTCACAGCTGACCAGAAATATTTATGCTACCATAATAGCATACAAAACCATTAATTCTTTACTGGTTTTAAAGGAAAACAATATATTCACAATAAATGAAGAATAAGCAAGACAAATACAGAACTGTATGTATTCCTTAAATTGTGGGCAACCACAAAAGTTGCAATGCTTATTACTGATTTGCAATTAATATGGTAAAACACTCTATTTAGGATAAAGGAAGAATCTATGAGATAAATACAGTATTCATTCACATTTGGTTATCAAGAACTTTGCAATGAAAAAAAGGGTGCAAAGCCACCTTTTGAGGTATTTGCAACTTCTAACTCAAAACACTTTATCCCCAACATATGAAGAATTAGCAAGATAAATACGGTTAGATTCATTAAATTGTGGTTAACAGGAAATATTTGCAAAGCCAACAGGGTAAAACTACCTTTTAATTATTTGCAATTTGTATAGCAAATAGCTTTATTGACGAGTTTTTGACGTAAAACACTTTATTTACGATGATAGAAAGAGGTGAAATGAAATTAGAACTTATTAGGAAAAGAGATAGATTTTTACGGGCTCATAACCAGTCTTCAGAGGATGAGATTTTCGTTTATCACATTCAATGAAAAGAAACTTCTTAGCAATGTATATCAGCTGTAATTTCCAGGTTAAGGAATTAACTTTGGCATGTGAGATTCCAGTTTGGTAATCTACAAAATTTCGTGTGTATGGGAATGGAATCTGAGAATAAAAACCCGTAAGATTTAGCCAGTAACGAATGTAACTAATTCTCGAAAATAAACCAATTTGCTTGACCCACAAGCTTTACCATACACTATCCCTCACCTTGTTGTGCCAGACGAATTCCTGAGAAGATGCCACGTAAATAATGTTTGAAATATAACTTAGACTGCTCAGGCAAGATGTTGCCTCTTGGAAGTTTGCGCCAAAAAGAGCGTCTCATTGTCCCTCCTGGTGAGTTCATCTGTAGGATACATTTTCTAGAGCAGTAACTGACTCTGATATAATTTAAGGACTATTTTAGTGGTGGTCCCTGGCAGGCAATTATAGCAGAGATGCAAGGGAGAGACAGTATTTTTAGGTGCAACAAGTGGAAGCAAATAAAATAAAACGAGAATAATAATGAAAAGTCAGGTTACTGGTAAACAATCTCATAATTTTCTTGGCTCGAAGCAGACAGAAAATAGGAGCAGCCTTTATACCGGGGCTATACTTCTACACGTGACTTTGAGCGAAACACTTTGTCACAGAGAGACAAATGCTGAAAAAGGTATAGGAGGAGAAAAAACATAAATGCCTGGCAAACCTACAAAAGAACAAGAAATGACTACCTAAGTAAAAGGAGAGAGGCAGAGAGAGACTATAAGAAGAACATCACCAGGAAGGCTAAAGAAAATCCCAAGCTTTTCCACAGCTTTATCAGAGAAAAGCTGAAGGTAAAAGAACAGATTTTAAGGCTTAAGATAGAGGATGGACGCATCACTGAGACAGATGAAGAGATCTGCAAAGAATTGAACAAGGAGTTTCAGTCAGTATTTACAGTAGAAAATGACACCCCCCCCCTCAGATTGCAGAGACAAAAGCTCACAGACCGGTATTTGAGAACATCAACGCTACAGCCACAGAGGTATACAAAGCGCTGATGGATTTAGATGTTCATAAAGCTACAGGTCCTGATGACATATCCCCTCATGTGCTTAAGAAATGCGCAAACTCAATATTAGTGGTACTAAGTATCATATTTAAAAAGTCACTGGAGTCAGGGGAGATTCCAAGATGCTGGAAACAAGCAAATGTGATACCTATCTTCAAAAAAGGAAGTAAGGATACGGCTCTGAACAATAGACCAGTTTCTTTGACCAGCATAGTTTACAGAGTTATGGAGAAACTACTAAGGAAACACATCTCTCTTTACTTGGAATCCTTCAACGTTTTGTCAGTGAGGCAACATGGCTTCAGAGAAGGTAGATCAACAGTAACAAACTTATTAGAATTTTATGATGAGGTAAGCCGAATCTTACAGGAAAGAGAGAGCTGGGCAGATTGCATATTCCTAGACTTCCAGAAAGCGTTTGACACTGTTCCACATGGGAGACTTATTAGGAAGCTGCAAGCAATGGCTAGAATAGGTGGAAATGTTTTGGAATGGATAAAAACTTACTTAGCAGGAAGGGAACTGAGGGTTAGAGTAAGACACCCAGTGTCGGAATGGAGAAGAGTTAGTAGTGGAGTTCCACAGGGTTCAATTTTAGGGCCACTTTTGTTCCTTGTGTATGTAAATGACCTACCAGAGTCTGTAAATTCATTCATGAATATGTTTGCAGATGATGCAAAGATTGTGAAGAAAGTAAAAAATGAGAACAATGGTAGAGAACTTCAGGAGGATCTAAATAATCTGCATGAGTGGTCAGAAAAGTGGCTAATGAAATTCAATACTTCAAAATGTAAGGTAATGAGAATGGGTACAAGTGCAAGAAGGCCCAAGCTTGACTACTCGGTGGCTGGAGTGCAACTTCAAGAGACAGAAAATGAGAGAGATCTAGGAGTAAACATACTGGCAGATTTGTATCCAGAAATACATATAAATGGCATAGTAAGGGCAGCATATGCATTCTTATCAAATGTAAGGGTAGCCTTCAGGCACATGGACAAGGAAATGTTCAGAAATATTTATGTAACCTATGTGAGGCCAAAACTCGAATATGCAGCCCCCTTTTGGAATCCGCACTTGAAAAAGCACATAGTTCAGCTTGAAAAAGTTCAAAGACATGCCACGAAACTGGTGCCAGAAATACGCAATCTCAGTTATGATGAGAGGCTAAGTTAATTACACTTACCATCACTGGAAGCTAGAAGATTGAGGGAGGATATGGTGACAGTCTTTTAATTCCTTCATGGTTATGATAGAGTGGATAGGGATCGATATATTGATATGGCTGGCTCTAGAACTAGAGGTCATAGTTTGAAGCTTCGTAAGAAAACTTCTTTGCAGGATGTAAGGAAATACTTTTTCAGTGTAAGAGTAGTTGATAATTGGAATTGGCTAAGCGAGGAGGTAGTTAATGCTATCTCAATCCATAATTTAAAGGACAGGTATGATAAGTACCACTAAGTATAAAATGGATGCGATCAGGAGACGGGAAGATTCAAGCTTTGGGCTCTTTCCCGTAAACACAATCAGGTAAGTACAATTATGTAAGTACCAGGATGTCGTCTATAAAGCATGAAACATTGTCGAGATCCTGTAGTACTATCCTCGTGAGTCTGCTGAAGCAGCCAGGGGCATTTACCATACCAAAAGGCATGACCCTGAACTGGTATAGACCATATCTTGTTGAAAAGGCTGTTAGAGGCTTGATAGTCTCACTCAACAGGACTTGCCAAAATCCACTGGCCAGATCCAACTTGGACAGGTAACGGGCTTCGGAGAACATTGAGAAAATATGCTCGGTGTCAGCAATGGGCTCTCCATCAAGGATGGTATGGGAGTTAAGCTTACGACAGTCAAGGCAGAATTTGTGACTGCAATCTCACTTACGCACTGCCAGTAACAGCGAACACCAGGGCGAAATGCTCTTTTCAACTATTCCGAGGGCATCTATAGGGGTTGCTGAGCGTGCCAGCGCAGGATCCCTGTGGGCCTCCGGGTCCTCACAATAAAGCTTCAACTGGTTAATGTGGTATTTCCGGTTATTGCCATCAACATTTAGCTCATAATTGTCAGGGGTCACCGCGGTCCTTTCCAGTGTAGCATTAGCTTGCGGGTATCTGTTGGAAGAAGCAACAGTTCTCGACCTCCGGATGTCAGGGCACAACGCCAGGCACGCTTATCAAATAGGAGCTTGGCAGTCTGCTGGTGACCCTTAATGGCTAATTGTGCAGTTTTCCAAGTCTTTTTGAGATGGGACGAAAACTTCAAAATATACTCATGGACGTCCCTATTGTCATCTTCGATGGTAGGTGAATCCCAACATTCTGCCAAGAATTCTACTGGGCCTCTGACCTTATGACCATAAATCAGCTCAAAAGGCGAGTATCCAGTAGTGTTGTGGGGCGTGTCTCTGAAGGAGAAAAGTGCAGCAGGGACGTACTTGTCCCACTGCCCAGGTATATCTATCACTAGCTTGCGCAAACATCGCTTCAGTGTCCCGTTATAGGATTTGCATGGTCCATTTGATTGGGCATGAGAGACACTCGTATGAATGTGCTTCATTCCTAAAAGGTTACAGAAAGCCTCAAAGTGCCTACTTGTAAACCGACATCCATTGTCAGAAGCGACCTGCTCAGGAAAGCCAACCCTGGAGCAGATTTCAAATAGGGCATGAGCGACTGCTTCAGTCGTGATAGAAGACAGTGGCACTGCATCTGGGTACCTTGTTGCCAGGAGGAACTGTTTCCCCGTGGACGAAGCTGGATTAATAGGACCTAATATGTCAATAGCGACCTTGGAAAATGGCTCCATTGAGAGTTTAGTTATCCCCATGGGAACTTTCGGTACCGGTGCAGTTGAGGTGGATTGACAGACAGGACAGGAGCCCACATATCTGTCTAGCTCGGTGTACATGTTTGGCCATGCAAAAGCCTTCTGAAGGATGTACCGAGTTTATGCCTTGCCTCTGTGTCCACTCAGAGTTAAATGGTGTGCCACATACATACCCTGGCATCGCAACGA
Source organism: Halocaridina rubra (assembly GCA_037179515.1). NCBI lineage: Eukaryota > Metazoa > Arthropoda > Malacostraca > Decapoda > Atyidae > Halocaridina > Halocaridina rubra. The sequence goes on from JAXCGZ010023233.1 coordinate 44,421, forward strand.
AGCGGGCACCACCAACTGTTTAAAGGTGTGGCCATCTTTAGTCATATGCCTACGAAGTACTCCATCTTCAAGGGCGTTAGTGATCTGGCCTCCTCCTCTTACCGTGAAGGTCCTTTCCTCGGTGGCCTACTGCATCCTACGTTTGAGGCTGGGGCAGTCTTACTGCAATTTGGCAAAGTGTGGACGGGTTTTAATGGGTCTAGAGGTGCATCATCTGGTAAAGGAGGGGGAAACTCTCCGCGTTCCACATTACGTGTTCTAACTGCAGCAGACTCAACGGAGTCAGTCGGAGAATCGTCCAAATTCTTGGCATTGAGGCCAGGAGTTGCTGCTGAAATGGCTTCATGTGACTTCCCCCGGGGGAAGTTATAATGAGAAATCTCCTTATGGTAGAGGCCGGCCTGAAAAATAGGAACTAGGTTCAGTGCAAAACCCAGTAATACAGGGTACATAAGCCCAATCATTGCCACAGCTGGGGCTTTTCCCTTGTAGTATTTGCAATCCCGGTTAATGACACAGCAGCGTCGTATTTGGGGTGTTCCTTCAGCAACCCGCACACGAACGACTTTGCTGGTAAAATCTTCATCCCTGACGAATCTCTCATCAACAAGTATGCCATTGGCCCCAGTGTAAAGGGCTATCTCAGCTTCCACACCATTTATGGTTTCTAGGCATTTTGGGATCATTTCCAGATCATCATGTTCGATGAATTCCACATTGGCAAGTTTGTGTGGTGGTTCCTCGGCGTTATCCTCATTGGCCCTTTCTGGCCTTGTTTCCACAACATGGGCTGAGTGAGTGGCTAGATGGCCATGTGGGCCACTGCTGTGAGAGGGAGTGTGGTGGCTCTTAGAGTTTGGCTGAAAACCCTGGGAAGGAGGAGCAGAGTAATGGCCTTTGCCTCTGAACTGCTGAGGCTTAGGTCTTACTGAGTTATCCTTCTCAAGTGTAGGTGCATGGCCGTAATAAGGCTTAGGAGTGTAAGGAGGATGTGCTGGATGATGTGAGTTCTGCGAGGGAACCTTGTGCTTCCCGTTCCTATGATCTAATTTCCGGTGAGAATCATGGCTTGCTGCGGGGGAGATATAACTCTGAGGACGAACCTTGGAATCGGCCCTTCTTACCCTCATAACATCACAGAGACGTACTCCAGGCTAGTTGTGCTGGAGGTACTCATCCACAGCGGCTAAACTTTTCTCGTAGTTGATCTCATCCTTAAGCTGAGTCCTTACATATGCAACAACGTCTGGAGGAAGTTCATTGGCAATTGCATCAAACATCAAGAATGCATACAACTTCTCACGAGGACACTTTGCAACCTGTAACCAATCATTAAAGAGGTGGGCCTTGCATTTGCCAAAGGTACTACAGTTCTCCTCCTTCAATGGGGAAGCAGAAATATACCTAGCATGACACTCAGCTGGTGAAAGGATCTGTGAGGCCAGGAGTGTGCTTTTAACTTTCTCATAGTCCCTCAGTTGCATTTGGTCGAGTTCATTGACCATGGCGAGCAGACAGGGTGGCATGGAGGCGAGCAGCCAACGACTCTTCTCAGCCTCTGTGCCTTCGTAAACTGCTGCAAGACTTTCGAAAGAGCGGATGTAAGTATCAAGCGGTTGCCTGCCATCATCTTCGTATTTCGGTATTGGGTAGGGCCTCTCACGAGGCTGGTTTCCATTTCCAGTTGAAGGACCACTGTCTGGGAATCCCGCTTGAAGCTGAGCAAGCGCAAGATCATGTTCATGTTGTGTGTGAGCCTCATCTCGTTGTGCAAGCGCAAGCTCATGTTCACGTTGTGCTTGTGCCTCATCACGTTGTGCAAGCACAATCTCATGTTCACGTTGTGCTTGTGCCTCATCACGTTGTTCTTGTGCCTCATCAGTTGCTCTCTTCTCCAGCTTATCTCGGCGTTTATTCATCTTCTCATGAACCCATTCGAAGAGCTTCTGCCCTGGGGAAAGACCGTATCTCTCACCCCTAGCAATCATTATATCCAGGTAACGCTACTCATCGAATGTTTCGATGGTTTCCATGTTTGTTTCCTGTGACTGCCTGGTTTCCATGGTGGTTTCCTAAACAGTCAATAACAAAGTGCCAAAAATAACCACAAAAAAACAAATCTCTACAATAACAGAAAAAATGAAAGAACCACACAACACCGAGAAGAGAAAAACAAAAAATTCAACACCACAGTTCAAACTTAAACGTAAAAGTGATCTCAAAACCTCGCCATAAAAGTGACTCAAAATACAATCAAGTGCAACAGCAGCAAAATGTTGCAAAACAGTGCATGAAACACTGGTAATACGGAATGGCAGTCGTGCCTGCTTAACAGCAATACGTGTCAGTACCTGCGGTTATGGTGCAAATGAAAGGAATAAGCAACAACGAATTTTACCGACTAGCACCCAGTGCCAGAGAATACAAACAAGTACAGCATAGTGGTTGTGCCTGCGTATGAGCGCGTGTATGGCCATCTCTGTCCCAAACCTCTCCCACCCATGGGTCTGGAGAAGGGGCAGTCATCAGAGGACTTAAACAGAGAATCATGGAAGTTAGAGGAAATGGTTATAAGCCTTGATGATAAAATTCAGAATTATGGATGGAGAAATAAAAGAGAATGAAACACTCAGAGAACAAATAAGATCTTTGGAGGAAGCAAATAAAGCACAAGGGCAGGAGAGAAAGGAACTAGAAAAAAGAATAAAGAAGCTGGAAGGGGAAAAGAGTCAACTAGAATCTAGAATTTCTAAACAAGAAGATAAAAACAAACAGCTGAATGACAACCTAAAGGAATTAGATGTTAGTTCACTGCTCTCTTCTGAGAGAGACGAGATTGCTGCTTGGAATGTTCAGATTAAGGAAAACATTGAACAGTTCAGAAAAGAGTTCCAGGAGCTGAATATGGAAAATGATGCCATGAAAACGTCCTTTGCTGATGCACTAAAGGGGAATGTGGCAGTAAAAGAGGCTGTAAAGGTGGTGGCACTGGAAAACATACAAACAGTTGACTATAAAGAGACAGTAATCGAAAAAATGAAAGACGTTGTGATGGAAAGGGCAAACCCACTCATCAGACAGGCACTTGATAAGGAGAAGACAGTGGTAATCTCAGGCATAAGTGAATCCCAGGAGCCAACATGGCAGGGGAGACTTGAAGAAAATAAAGCTAACGTTGTAGACCTGATAAGAAAGCTTGGAGTAGTATGTGGTCCTGAGGATATTGTAAACATACACCAACTAGGTAAATATTCGAGGGAAGGAAAGCCGAGACCAACAAAAGTAACCTTTGAGAGAGGGGAGACATGTAGGGAAATATTGTTGAGAAAAAAAAGTCTAAAAGACCTTCAAGAATGCAAAGAAGTGTTCATTAGACGATACAGAACACAGGAAGAGATGGGAAAGATCAAAAACTTGTTGCAAGAGGCAAGAAGGTTAAATGATGAAAGAAATGAAGAAGAGAAGAAAAATTTTCGTTACAGAATACTTCCAGACAAAGGGGAGATAAAGAAGATAATGACAGAAGATCAGGGGATGGGGCCTCATTAAGATTGTTATACACAAATGCTGATGGATTAGCTGGTAAGGCAGTAGAATTAAAAGATAGGATTCACAACAGTAAGGCAGATATAGTAGCAATTACAGAGACTAAGTTGAGTGAGGACATAAACAGTGTCACAGTTTTTCCTAAGGGCTTCAGAATACTAAGGGTCGAAAGATCTGAGAGGACTGGTGGAGGGATAGCACTGCTCATAAGTGAGAGGATTCAAGTTGAAGAAATAAACTTGGCTATAGAAAGTGAGTTCAGGGAATTTCTTGTTGCTCGCATAAATACTGGGTCAGAGAGCATTATAATAACTGTTGGATACAACCCACCAAGGAACCAAAATAGGGTTGAAATTTATGAGGAAAGTCATATAGGTACGATTGAAGTCATAAACTCAGTTGTTAACATGGCGCGGGAGAAAAAATGTAGGATTTTGATTATGGGAGACTTTAATCATAAAGAGATAGATTGGATAAATCTTGACCCACACAGTGGTGAGGACTCATTTGGGGCAAGATTCCTAGATTGCGTACAAGGGAATTTCCTACACCAACATGTAATGGAACCAACAAGAGCCAGGGGTGGGGATGAGCCATCACTACTTGATCTAGTGTTCACAGATAATGTGTTGGATATTGAAAATATTGAGTATGAACCACCAATTGGAAAGAGTGACCACTGTGTGTTGTTGATGGAGTATATCATTGAAGACATTCTTCCTGAGAGTAGAGGCACTGAGGACATGAGGAGGAACTATCCGAAAGGAGATTACATCAAAATGAATGAGCTTTTTGCAGTTATTGACTGGAGAACCTTATTTTACAACAAATCTGTACAAGAAATGTATGACATCTTTTGTGAGAAATATGGGAAGATAGTCGATTGCTGCATACCTGTCACCAAAGTAGGTGTAATTCATGCCAGAGAGAAATGGTTCGATAATGGGTGTAAAAGAGCTAAGGAGTGGAGAGACAAATGCTGGAAAAGGTATAGGAGGAGAAAAAACATAAATGCCTGGCAAACCTACAAAAGAGCAAGAAATGACTACCTAAGTAAAAGGAGAGAGGCAGAGAGAGATTATGAGAGGGACATCACCAGGAAGGCTAAAGAAAATCCCAAGCTTTTCCACAGCTTTATCAGAGGAAAACTGAAGGTAAAAGAACAGGTTTTAAGGCTAAAGAGAGCGGATGGAAGCATCACTGAGACGGACGAAGAGATCTGCAAAGAATTGAACAAGGAGTTTCAGTCAGTATTTACAGTAGAAAATACCCCACCCCCTCAGATTGCAGTGATAGAAGCTCAAGGGCCGGTATTAGAGAACATCAACCTTACAGCCACAGAGGTATGCAAAGCGCTGATGGATTTAGATGTTCATAAAGCTACAGGTCCTGATGACATATCCCCTCATGTGCTTAAAAAATGCGCAAACACAATATCAGTGGCACTAAGTATCATATTTAAGGAGTCACTGGAGTCGGGGGAGATTCCAAGATGCTGGAAACAAGCAAATGTGATACCTATCTTCAAAAAGGGAAGGAGGGATACGGCTCTGAACTATAGACCAGTTTCCTTGACCAGCATAGTTTGCAAACTTATGGAGAAACTACTAAGGAAACATATCTCTCTTCACTTGGAATCCTTCAACTTTTTGTCAGTGAGGCAACATGGCTTCAGAGAAGGAAGATCAACAGTAACAAACTTATTAGAATTTTACGATGAGGTAAGCCAAATCTTACAGGAAAGAGAGGGCTGGGCAGATTGCATATTCCTAGACTTCCAGAAAGCGTTTGACACTGTTCCACATGGGAGACTTATTAGGAAGCTGCAATCAATGGCTAGAATAGGTGGAAATGTCTTGGAATGGATAAAAACTTACTTAGAAGGAAGGGAACAGAGGGTTAGAGTAAGACACTCAGTGTCTGAATGGAGAAGAGTTAGTAGTGGAGTTCCACAGGGTTCAGTTTTAGGGCCACTTTTGTTCCTTGTATATGTAAATGACCTACCAGAGTCTGTAAATTCATTCATGAATATGTTTGCAGATGATGCAAAGATTGTGAAGAAAGTAAAAAACGAGAACAATGGTAGAGAACTTCAGGAGGATCTAAATAATCTGCATGAGTGGTCAGAAAAGTGGCTAATGAAATTCAATACCTCAAAATGTAAGGTAATGAGAATGGGTACAAGTGCAAGAAGGCCCAAGCTTGACTACTCGGTGGCTGGAGTACAACTTCAAGAGACAGAAAATGAGAGAGATCTAGGAGTAAACATACTGGCAGATTTGTCTCCAGAAATACATATAAATGGCGTAGTAAGGGCAGCATATGCATTCTCATCAAATGTAAGGGTAGCCTTCAGGCACATGGACAAGGAAATGTTCAGAAATATTTATGTAACCTATGTGAGGCCAAAACTCGAATATGCAGCCCCCTTTTGGAATCCGCACTTGAAAAAGCACATAGCTAAGCTTGAAAAAGTTCAAAGACATGCCACGAAACTGGTGCCAGAAATACGCAATCTCGGTTATGATGAGAGGCTGAGGGAATTAGACTTGCCATCACTCGAAGCTAGAAGAGTAAGGGGGGATATGGTGACAGTCTTTAAATTCCTTCATGGTTATGATAGAGTGGATAGGGATCGATATTTCGATATGGCTGGCTCTAGAACTAGAGGTCATAGTTTGAAGCTTCGTAAGAAAACTTGTTTGCAGGATGTAAGGAAATACTTTTTCAGTGTAAGAGTAGTTGATAATTGGAATTCGCTAAGCGAGGAGGTAGTTAATGCTATCTCAATCCATAGTTTTAAGGACAGGTATGATAAGTATCACTAAGTCTAAAAATGGAACCGATCAGGAGACGGGAAGATACGAGCTTTGGGCTCTTTCCCGTAAACACAATTAGGTAATCACCCACAAATAAAATGTCGTAAGTAAAATTCTGGAGAGTTGCCAAAAGGGCACAGATCCTATTCAAAATACACCAAAGATAAGCTAACGGCTTACTAGGCAGCCAGATTACACATGTCTACTAGTAATGACAAAATTTCTTTTCAGGTGACAACTCAGACACATGAAAGGCTTAGCCTAGGCTCGATAAATGACACCAAAGTTTTTCTTCCCAATCTATGAGCAGTCAATGCTTGAATATAAAAAACAATTATAAGCAAAAATACTTAATATGCTTTCTCCCAGTTCCTTAATCCTAAGGAAATATAAACAATTTTTAACAAGTATCACCCTTTAATGGATATATAAAACACGAATGCTTTAAAACTCAATCTTATCACGCAAATAAATGAAATCTTATATAACACGTCTCTCGTCATGCAAAATTTCTTTAGTCTGTTACCACATAATCTCATGTAGATTTCCTGAAATTTTGTTTACCACATGGGAAACAAGAAAATATTAGTTACCATAATTAATATTGAAAATAAAAAAAAATTTCTGATCCGCAACATCTCTAGCGATAAAATTTTAGTGTGCAGCCTATGATTCATTCATTTTAATAATCGAGCCAATGGTAATCAGGTTTCATGTGCAATGTAAAAAAGCAAAATAAAAATAAATTTATCAAAATCAGTCTGTCTGTTCAGTTCCCTGTTCGAGCGCCAATCTTGTTGGGGGAATGGTAGAGTTGTTAAGAATCTGTTTTACTAAGGGGACTCAAAGTACTGAGCTCGGTTAAGAGCTCACAAACAGACAGGACAGATATTTATACTTGAACACCACACCTGTATACCACTACTCGGTTAAATGAAACTCAGAATTCAAATTTCTTTTAATTCTGGAAATGCAATGACATTAAAAGAATTGAATTAAATTTTCTAATTAAATTTTATGAAATGCTGCCTCGAATCTCGGAGGTGGTGAGCACGATTTTGTTTCCTGGCACCACGGACGTATGCCAAGACTTTGGCCTCACCTCGACGATTACCTCTGTCACACAGGCAGAGTAGAATAGAGGACTCTTCAATTGCAGAAACAGAAACGACACACTGTTAGTAATGGGAAACTGAAAGCATGAACACACATATAATGAGTTTCCAATATTATTCTACTGGATGAAAATATATTGGTTATTCACTGCTAACCAGAAATATTTATGCTACCATAATAGCATACAAAAACATTACATTAATTCTTTGTTGGTATTAAAGGAAAACAATTTATTCACAATAAATGAAGAAAAAGAAAGACAAATACAGTACTGTATATATTCCTTAAATTGTGGGCAACCACAAAAGTTGCAATGCTTATTACTGATTTACAATTAATATGGTAAAACACTCTATTTACGATAAAGGAAGAATCTACGAGATAAATGCAGTATTCATTCACTTATAGTTATCAAGAACTGTTTATAATGAAAAAGGGGGGGCAAAACCAACTTTTGAAGTATTTGCAACTTATAACTCAAAACACTTTATCCCCAACATATGAAGAATCAGCAAGATAAATACAGTATGCATTCATTAAATTGTGGTTAACAGGAAATATTTGCAAAGCCAACAGGGTAAAATTACCTTTTAATTATTTGCAGTTTAACACGTTAGTTAAATGATTAATTATTTGCAATTTATATAGCAAATAGCTTTATTCACGAGTTTTTGACGCAAAACACTTTATTTACAATGATAGAAAGGGGTGAAATGAAATTAGAATATGTTAGGAGAAGGGATAGATTTTTCTGGGCTCATAACCAGTCTTCAGAGGATGAGATTTTCGTTTATCACATTCAATGAAAAGAAACTTCTTAGCAATGTATATCAGCTGCAATTTCCAGATTAAGGAATTAACTTTGGCAGGTGAGATTCCAGCTAGGTAATCTACAAAAATTTGTTTGTATGGGAATGGAATCTGAGAAAAAATTCGTAGGATTTAGCCAGTAACGAATGTAGCTAATTCTCGAAAAACCAATTTGCTTGACCCACAAGCTTTACTATACACTATCCCTCACCTTGTTTGTGTCAGATGAATTCCTGTGAAGATACCACGTAAATATGGTTAGAAATAAACTTAGACTGCTGAGGCGAGATGTTGCCTCTGGGATGTTTGGCCGTCAAATGAGGACGCTTCAATGTCCCTCCTGGTGACGTCATCTGTAGGATACATTTCTAGAGTAGTAACTGGCTCTTATTTTATACCAGGTCTACTTTAGTGGTGGTCCCTGGCAGGCAATTATAGCAGAGATGCAAGGGAGAGACAGTACTTTAGGTGCAACAAGTGGAAGCAAATAAAATAAAACGAGAATAATAATGGAAAGTTAGGTTACTGGTAAACAATCTCTAGAACGTTCTTTGCGTTGTAGGAGACGGAATTTAAGTACTCAAATAATAAAGAAGCTACTGATATATATCTAGACAGGCTAATGACATAACAGCATGGTCAAATTTATAACAAAATTACCAGCAAGAGCTATTTTGTCATAAGAAAATTGTAAAGAATACGTATCTGATAGGTTCACTGAAAAGGTGGAAAGGTAGGAGCAGCCTTTATATCGGGATTCTGCTTCTACACGTACAAGAATAGTAAATAAGATATATTTAAAATTAGCTATAAGCTAAGCTATAAATTGCAAATAATCATAATCTGCAAAAGTCAAGAAGTGGGAATTATTTTTTTAGTTAGAAAAATGACAGTTAAGTTACTAAATTAACTAATAAGGCATCTAACAGCCTCTGGTGACTTTGAGCGAAACACTCTCACAATTTGGCAGTATTAAACTACCGTAATTGTCCGTCTCACAGTGATGAATATAGTCCGGCTCAAAAAAGCCTAGGGAGACGCACACGTACTCTCCTCCCAGTTTCTTCAAAGTTGCTGAAACCATCTGAGATCAATCTAGATAAAATTAAGATTAACAGACATTATAGAAATAGCAGGTCCGCTAAATATTATAAAGTGCATGCCAAAGATCTTGATCCTTTACAGGAAGATGATGTTGTGAGAAGAAAACCCACTGTAATGGGAAAGAAAGCTTGGGAAAAAGGTATTGTGAAGGAACGTTTAGACGAGAGATCTTATGAAATTTCAACTGATGCTGGTTTATTGAGAAGAAATAGAGTAGACCTTAATAAGTCAAATGAAAGATATGTTTCGTATCACAGTAGTGAAGATTCTCGTAATGTAGTGCAAAGTCAGCAACAGGTTGAAATTCCACAGGAAAAAGATGTAAACCCAAGAAGTGAGAATATCAGAGTTCAAGAGTCCTTCACTCTGTGACAGAGTATTTCGCTCAAAGTCTCCAGAGGCTGTT
>JAXCGZ010023234.1:0-2500 GCA_037179515.1 Halocaridina rubra
ACACAAAGTGAATACAAATGTAGAGTTTTTCTCCTCCACAAATCTTAATTATTCGTCTACCACGATTGGCTGTGATTACGAGTGTAAATTTTAATCTTCTTCATCATAAAGGAATAAAAAAAAAATTTAGTAATTATATTAGTCAATATATTAATTAAAGCCAAACTCTACTAATTACTGATGTAATTAACACAGAAGATAAAAAAAAATATTCTTGTTATTACCAGTATATATATTTAAAGTTTTGTTTTAATCATAGGCCAATTGTAAAAATAAGTTATTTGCTAGCGAACCTCTTAATATGCGAATCTATATGAAAAACCAATAAATAAATTTGGATGTTTCAAAGTAGTGATGTATGGATGTATGTCTGTTTGTATGCACACTTGGAAGTATGTATGTATGCATGTAGGTAGGTAGGTAGGTAGGCATATACATGAAAGTACAAAGAATAAATCTACTTTTTTATGATTGTGACACCAGGACGGGACATAAAATTGATAAACAAAACTTCCCTCATCGGGTCTAGGCATGAAAAAAACAGAAAGTAAAAAAGAAAGATATGGAGAGTGAAGTGACTTGTCAGATGTAAAGGGATGATAAGAGAGGTGTAACAAATATTGAAGAATATTCAGTGTTGAAGTAGGCATAGAAAATGAACCATAACTGAAGGAAGACCTAACATCGAACTGTCCTGGACAGTCCAATCTAAGCCCATAAGATCTTCAGCTGTAGCATCGCAACAGGCGGCTGCTGCCATGGTTGAACCTACTACATGACTTGCATAAATTATACATGGATCGATATTGGCATGTAAGTAAATATAAGCATATCCATAACAGTATGCTTGTGTATGTATAAGCATGTATGGTCTTCTGCTGATAATGTTGCTATTATTGTACAATGCTCAAGTACAAACCTACGAAATATGTAACTTCTATTGTGTGTGTATATATATATATATATATATATATATATATATATATATATATATATATATATATATATATATATATATATATATATATAACAGTAGCAAGAGACACGATTTAATATAAGCAAATATGATCCTACCAACACATATAAAAACAGACAACCCCACGAAAAACTACATTTTGGTACTGAACCCTTCAAGCAGCCCAAACCTACCTTGGGCCCCTCCATAGATATGTCTGTCTGAGCCCTTTTAGGATTTTATTTTTAGATAAATGGATATGGAGACTAGTCACCACGACATACCCGCCCCTGAGCTTGCATAGGTGGGTACTGAGTACTTGTGAATGTGAGTGATGTGTGTGTGTATATATATATATATATATATATATATATATATATATATATATATATATATATATATATATATATATATATATGGGATGCGAATGATTAAGCATAAGGTAATGCAGATGAGGTTGAAGATGTTAATAATAATAATAATAATAATAATAATAATAATAATATTTCATTATCGTTATTATCAGGAGTAAATTATATTTTTTTTATTATCACTGGTATTATTATTATTATTATTATTATTATTATTATTATTTGATAACCTTTATTACTATTACTGGTTAAATATTTATTATTATTATTATTATTATTATTATTATTACTACGATAATGATATAAAGTGACAATTAGTTAAGGTGACAAATTAATAATAATAATAATAATAATAACAATAATAATAATAATATTATAGTAATTTGCATATTACAAATATTTCCAATATTTAATAACAATTATTCATAAAACTGGCTGTATTTCAGAATAAAGAGCAAACTTAATTATATATATATATATATATATATATATATATATATATATATATATATATATATATATATATATATATATATATACATACATATATATATATATATATATATATATATATATATATATATATATATATATATATATATATATATATATATTCTCAAGATAGAGCCATCACAGTTTCATCAACAATATAATATCAGTTCAATACACATCACTTGTATCTATATTTGAGAATAAGCATAACATAATATTTGAAAATACAGATACTGTACTTAATTAAATATTCCTTCTAATGCAATATTCAAAACACGAAAAACTTCTTTGAGGAATGAAAAACACATTAATAACAATATAAAATTCACGAAAGCTACACACAAATTCAGTTTTAATTATTTTTTAGTATATTTGTAGCACCACATACACGTACAGGGAGGTATGCAACACATCTGCACACTGTCACGTCCAGAGTATGACTGCGAGAAAAATTCTCGTTCCTGACCCTCACTGCTTTGCTCTCTCACGGTCTCCCTCCCCGAGCAGCCGCCTCTCTCTCTCTCTCTCTCTCTCTCTCTCTCTCTCTCTCTCTCTCTCAGAGAGAATTACTATCTTAGCGTTGATAGTAACTGTATGTACTTGCGTGTATGCGTATCTGAATACGTGCGTATGTCTTTACAATGTTGCTACCTACCTGAGGGTAAACCAGAGGGGGAGGAGG
>JAXCGZ010023234.1:7500-10000 GCA_037179515.1 Halocaridina rubra
AACTCTCCAAAAACAAGGAATATCTCCTACCTGAACTATCTTATTGGAACTAATTAAAGAGAGCATCAATATCCCAGAGAAAGGGATATCTCTCAGTTCAGCTACTTAAAAAAGTGACATCCAAGTAATGAATGCCATAAGTTAAACTTATTAAAAACAATTATCTAACAAAGCAAGGAAGTATCACTTATTTGAACTACTTATAAAGTAAAAATATCCAAAGCAAGCAATATCTCTCAATTAAGTTAATTCAAAAAAGTAATATTTTCCTAAATCAAGAAATATCTCACATTTGAACTAATTAAATAAGCAGGACACGAACACTATCTCTCCACTGAACTAAAGCAAATTAACACTATTCTGGACCACAGGAGACATCTCTTATTTGAATTAAATACCAAAAGCATATAATCATCTCTTAAAATAAGACATCAACGCTACTTCTCTTCACAATGTAAAGCTAGCAAAGCATTTTTAACAGCATAAAAAAAAACCGAAACTATTGAAAAAAATGCTCACTATCAAGAATTAATTTCTCACCATCATCATCTTCATCACTTTCGAATTCGATGTAATCGTATTCGTTCATATAATCCCAAGGGAAGACGAATCCTTCAGAGACTACGGCGAGTACTTCAGCGCCGCCGGCAGGAGATGTAGGAGCATTTGCAGGTTTTGGTAGGTGCGACTCCTCGGCGTGATTTTGGAAAGGTACAGACAAGCTTCTGTTACATGGTTCGGGCGTCCTGTCCTTCGGAGGTTCGGAGCGCGCCCTTACAGTCCGGCTCTCGGCGTCACAATCATCGAGGCTAAGGTGAGTGAGTGACCCCAGAAAGGACGTGATCGTCGATGGGTCGTGAATCGTCATCTTTCGGGTGAATCTCTTAGCCATGTCACCCATCACACTACTCACGGATGTCTTTCGGCGAGACATCTTGATATTTCTAGGTCTTTAAGTGGAATTAAACTTTACTTCCTTAGTGTTTCCAAAAGAGTTCTATGTTAATTGGGTTCTTATTTTCTTCTCTTTTAAGTTATTAATTTGCATATGTATAAGTTTATTTATTTACTGCTATCTGTCCCATATCCTTGCATTATTTAGGCTCTCTTGCATTTTTGACACCAAAACTAACAACACTGTTTTTGTAGCATTAGGTAAAAAGAACTACAAATTACACGTTTTTTTTATAACTAACACACACACACACACACACACACACACACATAACTATACAGTACTGATCCTTATAATAGGGATTGTGATATAAGAAAATAACATTATGTATCTGGATTTATTATCCTATTCTCAATCACAAATTTCATCTTTCCAACGATACGTCTGAAGCAGCATCGTTGTACGTCGTCTCGAAATCGGGACAGATCCAAAGTGATACAACTCAGCAATAATGGAAGGATTGAATTCGTTTTACGTCACGAACTCCCTTTTCTACCAAGGGCTAGGACGGTTGCCTTCTTACGAAGGACTTGTTTTGGCAGATGTAATCGTTACCCTGAGTGTATGCCCTTACTAACCTCAATCCGTGTCGGGGCGCGAACCCTCGACCTGCCGCCTCAGAGTCGCAGACGCTACCATTTTGCCACGGAGACTACTCAGCAATAAAGGAAAAAGGGCAATTTTCCAAAATGACTAACCGGGGCACGGAGAATACTTGTACAATATTAATTATTCACAAAAAGTTCATGAATGTCAGGACAGATCTTTTTTTTTTATGAGTGTGACACCGGGACAGGCAGAAACTGCCCTCATCAATAAAGGCCCGGGAACGAGAAAATACCAAGACGAAGGAAAAGATAAAGGTTAAGGACAAGGCAGAGATGACCTTAGATTAGGATTTGTGACTTGAACGAAAGAGAATATTATGTCTGTGGATATGCTATCCTATTCTAAATTTACAAGTTGTCTTAAAGTCTTTTTTAAAGGTGTTCTTGGTCCCCGGGACCAATGAGGGCTATTTTCGTTGCCCGTCCCGGTGTCACACTCATGAAAAATAAGGCTCGTTGCAGGTCATCTCTTGAAAGAGACAAAACTTTCAAAAACCACGAAAGACATGAAAAACACTAATGCTTCAGTAACAACTAAAGGTACGTTTTGATCGGTGCAATTATCGCTCAACGATGATCGTTCATGGTTCAACGATGATCGTCAAACGATTGTCTAGAGCACTAATTCCTTGTTTTTGAAAATGGCAGTCGCTCGAAGCAAAACAGCCCCATTCTAAAACAAAGAATTAGTGCTCTAGACAATCGTTTGACGATCATTGTTGAGCCATGAACGATCATCGTTGAGCGATAATTGCACCGATCAAAAAGTACCTTAATCACGAAAAAAGCTTGACTTTATTAAGCTGGGTCTTCCTAGGTTAGCAAGAAAGGTTACAACCCACACCTAAGCAAAACGTGATTCTGGCGAAGAAGAACAATGCGAACCACCTTCAAGAGTTATATTCAGGACTTGTCACGTGGGAGCAAAGCGATATAT
>JAXCGZ010023234.1:15000-54167 GCA_037179515.1 Halocaridina rubra
TAGTCTCTTGCGCAAGCAGGAAAGTTTAAACACATGGTACATATCCTAGTTCTCTATTACACACGGTGTGTTATTCTTATTAAAGGTTAAATATACACACTGGGAAGGTTTTTTATGCGCGCGACACCGGGACGGGCAAAGAAAATTGCAATCATCGTACCCGGGCAAAGAAAACACAAAAAGCAAAGAAAAAGTGAGATGGTGAGTGTTGTGACTTGGGACATTACTGTTCATATTATGACATTGTTGTTAATTTTGCTGTTGTTGTTGTTGTTAATGTTCTTCTTCTTCTTCTCCCCCTCCTTTTTCTTCCATTTGTTGCTACCGATAGTGCTTATGTTAATAATACTATTGCTACTGCTACTATACTACTACTACTACTACTACTACTACTACTGCTACTACTACTAATAATAAAAATAAAACAAATAATAATTAATATTAATAATTATAACGATCAAAAAAGCAAGATGGACACAAGTATGGGGAGAGAGAGAGAGAGAGAGAGAGAGAGAGAGAGAGAGAGAGAGAGAGAGAGAGAGAGAGAGAGAGAGAGAGAGAGAGAGAGAGAGAGAGAGAGAGAGAGAGAGAGAGAGAGAGAGAATGTTAACTCCTTATTTGGTCACATCTCCAATGATTAAGAAATTAATCTGTTTGTCCAAAGTGTCATGAAGCTTCCATTAATAACCATTCACTATCGATTTAAAAAAAAAAATCTAAAAAAGTTTCCTTAAATTTAAGTGACGATAACTTATTTTCATGATGACTTTTGAAACTGAAAAGTTTAATCCATTTATGTGTTAGAAATTAAAGAGAGAAAAAAATATGGGGGTATCTTTTTCCCCCCATATGGGTTGCCTAGCCCTTTCACGGACCCCTTACAAGCACAACAGTCCCAGGCTCAGAAAACTGAGCCTTGTGTCAACTGTGTTAATAAACAAAGGCAATATCTCCAGAACACATGTTTTACTCAATTCCCTTTGCATATTTCTTCTCATAATTACAGTTTACACAAGTTATTTAGTTGAAGGTCTCTCTCTCTCTCACTCACTCACTCGCTCACTTACTCGCTAACTCACTCACATTTATTTGTTATTCACGGGGTTGAATTATAAACAAGGCATAAAAAGGAATACTCAAAATATTACTTTTGAAACCTGTAAATTCTATCATAAACAAATTGTTTTTCAGATTATTGTTATCATCATCTTATCATTTTCACACTAAAATAAAGTGGGGAATATATATATATATATATATATATATATATATATATATATATATATATATATATATATATATATATATATATATATATATATATTTTTTTTTTTTTTTTTGTGACACCGGGACAGGCAAAAACTTCCCGCATCAATAAAGGCCCGGGCACGAGAACACATAAATATGGAAGAAAAGAAAAAGGTTAAGGACAAGGCAGAGATGAGGTAATGTTACACAAAGGAAAACGACATAGCAAAAACAGCCAAAGTACAGAGGACTTAGAGACATGGAGGATTAGGCCCCAAGATGACGATAGATGAATAAATGTGAATATATTTCGCCGGATTTATTTACGTGGTAAAATATATTCATCAACGAGCCAATGGCAGGAAATAAATTTTTTTTAAAGCAAAACTATTGATTCGTTAAAATATGTTTATTAAAACATAAATGAATAAATGATTTATTTTAAAATTAAACCAACACAGCTTTACCTCAATACATGTAATAAAACCAACAACAGTCCTCAAAAAATAAAATAAAATATAATTACATATGAATATTAAGTTACGTATTTACCTCATAAAAGCATATCTTAAAACACACATAAAATCCAAACAAAGCTAGTAAAGATATCATAAACTTCACCGAGTAAAAAAATATTTTAAAGTTATCTAAACATGTTAAAAAGAACAATATAACAAGACTTAAATATTAAAAACACTAAATATTTCATCATCATTAACTAAACAAGACTGTTCTCTTACAAGGGAAGGAAAATTATTAGAAAAAATTAAGTATCTTTGACCTATGTGACTCGATCAATATTGCACTTAAACCAAACCCGGGCTCAACTCCCAAGGTGGCTCGTACAGTCTCTCTTCGCCGGACCAACTAGTTTTTTTTTTTTTTTAAGAGTGTGACACCGGGACAGGCAGAAACTGCCCTCATCAACAAAGGAGAGGGTAGCGGGGTCCCTTACTGTGGTAATACCTGTCAACTCAGTAGGGTTAAAGAGTACATCATGAAATGCATGAAAATGATTGTTGGAACATTAACTTCAGGAGCTTGGAACTGAAGAGAAATAATTACCGTTTCGTAGCTCGCGAGAGCAGTGGTTAAAGCATTTGACTAGAGAAGTGACAAACTAGTGATTTAGGCCACCGCGGGGCGCTATGAAGGGCATCCAGCCTTCATTCCCCAGCTCAAACATGTCAATAACAACACCCAATCGCTATTCGAATGAGGATGAAAAGTAAAACATGAAACCGTAAACAACATATGATGCTGCGTCCTTCTAAAGCTAGCAGGAAGGGCAAAACACAGCTAAAAGGGATGCAGGAGGATCTCAGCATACTCTGCTTATCGTAACTCCTCCTTTTCGTTCCCCTATCCCTTTTAGGAGGTTCTTAAGACACGCAGAGAATACTGATTTGGAGTTCTACCTCCCTCACCATCAGGGATAAGAAATATATAGGTTAATAAAACCAATACGTATCCACTACATAATCAAAGACATATAAAGAAATAAAAAACAAATATTGAGGGAGAAAAGAACAGTCAGCCCTTGACTACCCTATCCCTTTCAGTCGGCTTTTACACACACACACACACACACAGGGATTACTGAAGAGGATGCCTTTCTCCATCACCCACAGAGATAAAAAAAAAAAAGTACATACATACTCACTACATACGAAAACATAGTGTGAGGGTGAGTAACCAGCTAATATCTGGGTTGGCAATAGTTAATGGAATGGGAGAGACGTGAATTTAGTTAACAGTTTAATTGTCTTCAGCAATTAAGCTTCCTAACCACAAGGAGTGCATTGTTTCTTTCATCTCAGGGCTTTTAAGCTCAAGCTTGGATTCAAGAGTAAAATTTACAGAATGTAAACAACTGAACTGCGATGTAGTCATTTGATATAAGAAATTTAACACCTCTCTCTCTCTCTCTCTCTCTCTCTCTCTCTCTCTCTCTCTCTCTCTCTCTCTCTCTCTCGTGATTGTCTTGCATAATTATTTAAATCTGTGGCAATTGGATTCACTATAGTCATATGATTTGAAAATGTCTCTCTCTCTCTCTCTCTCTCTCTCTCTCTCTCTTGGCATAGAGAATGAGAATCCACACATAAAACTTACAAAAGAAATACCTCCAAGGTTAAAGTACAGATTAATATAAAATTTTTCACATTTTCCTTTGTAGCTCAAGCCGTGGTCGAGCGCTCAACCTAGACAAATCACTAATTATATTTTCTTTACATATCAGCTATTTAGAAGCTACTTTTTCTCAAGAAGAGGTAGAAGAGAAAGAGGGACCTAAATTCACAAGGGATTTGCTGGACTATAGTAATCAAGAGTTCGTGTAAACAAGTGGAATGAATGTGTGATTACCTAATTGTGTTTACGGGAAAGAGCCCAAAGCTCGTATCTTCCCGTCTCCTGATCGGTTCCATTTTATACTTAGTCATACTTATCATACCTGTCCTTAAAACTATGGATTGAGATAGCATTAACTACCTCCTCGCTTAGCCAATTCCAATTATCAACTACTCTTACACTGAAAAAGTATTTCCTTACATCCTGCGAAGAAGTTTTCTTACGAAGCTTCAAACTATGACCTCTAGTTCTAGAGCCAGCCATATCAAAATATCGATCCCTATCCACTCTATCATAACCATGAAGGAATTTAAAGACTGTCACCATATCCCCCCTCACTCTTCTAGCTTCCAGTGATGGTAAGTCTAATTCCCTCAGCCTCTCATCATAACTGAGATTGCGTATTTCTGGCACCAGTTTCGTGGCATGTCTTTGAACTTTTTCAAGCTTAGCTATGTGCTTTTTCAAGTGCGGATTCCAAAAGGGGGCTGCATATTCGAGTTTTGGCCTCACATAGGTTACATAAATATTTCTGAACATTTCCTTGTCCATGTGCCTGAAGGCTACCCTTACATTTGATAAGAATGCATATGCTGCCCTTACTATGCCATTTATATGTATTTCTATGTGTGTGTGTGTGTGTGTGTGTGTGTGTGTGAGAGAGAGAGAGAGAGAGAGAGAGAGAGAGAGAGAGAGAGAGAGAGAGAGAGAGAGAGAGAGAGAGAGAGAGAGAGAGAGAGAGGTGTCACACTTCCGTACCCAAATGAAGAAAAACTTTACATGATGCATTACCGTGGAGTTTGCACTTTTTTCTGTAAAAATCGAGTTTACGAGATAATATATATATTTTTTTTCGTAAATTTAAGGTACTGTGTACTAGAAAAGCGAAAATATATCTTCATACTCCCCAATTTGAGCTCACGAAGGCATTGGTTCCACTACTAACCTGCCACTCCCAGCGGCTAAGCACATAAATCGCCAAGTGAGGAGACTGACACCGTGACTTCGATCCCGGTTTCGGAGCATTAAGAAGGGCATCCAGCCTTAATCCCCCTATTTGCCAACAGTCTGTTTTGTTTCGGTTTTACGTCACGGACTCCCTTTTCTACTAAGGGCTAGGACGGTTGCCTTCTTGCGAAGGACTTGTTTTGGCAGATGTAATCGTTACCCTGAGTGCATGCCCTTGCGTCTGTGTCCACTCCTATTCATGGGAACTCATTTTGAAATAAAACGGAAATATATCTACTTGTTCATTCATACTGCCGAGTTGGCAGGGCCAAGGAAAAGACAGATGTTATATAACTAATTCAGAAACACCGGATTAAATTATACTAAATATTTATCTCAACAATTAAGCTATTGGAGAAGCAAGCCAGCTCAACTTAGTCCCGGTCCCAAATTCAAAAGACATGAGTGCTGGTGTCAAGAAGCGCTATAGACCTCAAACTACCGAGCATATTTCAAGCACAAATCTCCGTAAGACTGGTAAGAAACAGCGAGTCAATATAAATAGGAAGAAGAAGAAGAAGAAGAAGGAAGAAGACGAAGAAGAAGAAGAAGAAGAAGAGAAGGAGAAGGAGAAGGAGAGGAGAGGAGAGGAGAGGAGAAGGAGAGAAGGAGAAGGAGAAGGAGAAGAAGAAGAAGAAGAAGAAGAAGAAGAAATATATCTTTTTCAGTCGATATCAAATATGCGAAAAATATAAATACACATACAACTATAGAACATCATGATATATATATATATATATATATATAAATATATATATATATATATATATATATATATATATATATATATATATATATATATATATATATATATTAAATGTTGATGAATATTTGCAAGCTTAGAATATATTTATTCAATTAATATTTTTTATCATTCCCAATCTTTCAGCCTGAGAAGAAGACTGGACACCTCTATTATGTTTGATTTAATTGCCATTCTTAAGCTGATCTCTCTCTCTTTTTCTCTCTCTCTCTCATTTTTATGATCATCCTTTTATTAAATGAATGGTATCTGTGTGTGTGTGTGTGTGTGTGTGTGTGTGTGTGTGTGTGTGTGTGTGTGTGTGTGTGTGTGAGTGAGTGAGTGAGTATATATATATATATATATATATATATATATATATATATATATATATATATATATATATATATATATATATATATATATATATACATACAATTAAACAAAGCAAATAAATTACTTAACGAAACAAAGACAAAGTAAACAAAGAGGACTTTAGACCATCTGCAATCAATCCATTCCTATGCACAGTATCAAATTCTTTTTGTTAATCTCAAAATCGGGGGTCAGATTAGGCTATAGACATAAAATACTTTTAATAATCTGTTGTACATTTTTTTTTTCTCTCATTGGCTAATAAAAATGAGTTTGAGGCCATGAGATAATAATAATAATAATAATGTTCCGGTTTTACGTCACGGACTCCCTTTTCTACCAAGGGCTAAGACGATTGCCTACTTGCGAAGGACTTGTTTTTGGCAGATGTAATCCTCACCCTGAGTGCATGCCCTTGCTAAATTCAGACCGAGACGGGGCGCGAACCCTCGACCTGACGCCTCAGAGTCGCGGACGCTACCGCTTGAGCCACGGTGACTACTATGAGCTAATAATAATAATAATAATAATAATAATAATAATAATAATAATAATAATATCTACTACATGCATGAGCCAGTTTCCCCTTATAAGGGGAGTGGCTGAGTCAATGCAAAATACTCTGACTCTCTGGGAAGAGAAACTACAGAGCAGGGGATTCCCAGGCCCCTCGCCCCTCAGGGGGAAATAATAATAATAATAATAGTAATAATAATAATAATAATAATAAATTTATAATAATAATAATAATAATAATAATAATGTTCCGGTTTTAGGTCACGGACTCCCTTTTCAACCAAGGGCTAGGACGGTTGCCTTCTTACGAAGGACTTGTTTTGGCAGATGTAATCGTTACCCTGAGTGTATGCCCTTACTAACCTCAGTCCGTGACGGAGCGCGAACCCTCGACTTGCCGCCTCGGAGTCGCAGACGCTACCATTTTGCCACTGTGACTACAATAATAACTATAATAGTAATAATAATAAAAATAATAATAATAATAATAATAATAACAATAATAATAATAATAATAATAATAACAACAACAACAATAATAATAATAACAATAATAATAATAATAATAATAATAATAAAAATAATAATACATATGAGCAATAAATAACTCATGAAATCACATACAAAACAAAGTAAAATCTAATGTAAATAATTAGAAGCAAAAACATTAATAAAACTATATCACGGTAGTGACAACAAATATTTACACGATAAAATTATATAGTTAAGCACGCAAATAAAAAAATAGAAGAAAATATCAGGATATCGTGAATTCATATCAACATATACATTAAAAAAAATTATAGCTTATGTAAATTTCAAAAGATGAATGACATAATGTAAAATTTCTAGATGAAAACAAATAAAAAACATGAAAACAACTATAAATACCATTTCATACTCTTTTATTTATACATACGGATACATAATGCTTATCCGGTTCCGGTTTTACGTCACGGACTCCCTTATCAACCATACTATAATGTATTTAATTCTGCTCATATTCATGTATGTGTATGGATACATGTAAGTAACGTATGTATGTGCTTATGAGTGCATATATATATATATATATATATATATATATATATATATATATATATATATATATATATATATATATATTATAAGAATATAATCTTAAATTCGAATCCTGAACAGAGACAAAACATGTTTCATATATACATTTATATACATATATAGAGAAACAGACTAAGACATAAAACTACAAAAAAAAGTAAAATCAAGTTGACATTAGCAAGTTTTTAGTGATATATTCCATAACTAACAAACATAGGCATATAAAGAGAATCAAACACTAACAATCATAGGCATATAAAGAGAATCAAACATTACATCTGAGAGGCAGACAGATGGAGTTTACTACAATTTCATTCTCTTATATTACCTTTATATATTATTTCCATTGCTACCTATACTATGACTAAAAATTTCAATATATTTTATATATTCCCCCATAGACAGTATTTAGTGTAAATGTTAAGCTTATTTATCGGTAAATAAGATGCTCTCTGAATAAAAATATATAATGAAGTTTTATATATATATATATATATATATATATATATATATATATATATATATATATATATATATATATATATATATATATATATAAAGTTGTACTGTGATAAAATATCGCAGATATATATCAGTATAGTAGCCTCATCTGATAAATGCTGACAATGATAATATTTAGACATATCTGCAATATAAAACACAAGAAGATGGCAGTTATTATATAAACGCCAAATATTATCAGCATTACTAAAAACTCTTTATGGCATCACTTTTACGCTTAAGTAAGGACTCGGGACGATATATATATATATATATATATATATATATATATATATATATATATATATATATATATATATATATATATATATATATATATATATATATATATATATATATATCAAGAGAACAATAAACACTATACAAGTAAAATACTATGTTAATACAGTAAAAAAAAAAATCTAAAAAAGTGCAAATATATATATATATATATATATATATATATATATATATATATATATATATATATATAGATATATAGAGAGAGAGAGAGAGAGAGAGAGAGAGAGAGAGAGAGAGTATATTAAAAAAAATACTAAAGTATGTATATAAAACGTTTTTAGTTAAAAGCATTACATCAATTAAACAAACCTGATGCATAATATCTAAATTCTATTATTAACAAAAACAAAAATATCAATTCCCACAAAAAAATAAAATAAATCACCAATTAACAGTATAAAACACATTATTATATCAATAATGATAGAAACTATTAAATAATAACCTTTGGCTATGCAACACTGGCAAGGTGCTAAATGCCAATTAACACATAAATCTGTCGATTAAAAAAACAATTAAAAGATTATTTCATCTCCGTTTATGGGTTTCGTTGTCAAAATTATCTTTTGTGTTTCGTAATGAGTTAATCTAATCTCCATTAAAGCTATATTCTCCTTTCGTAATGGATTTAAGTCTTAGAGCTACCCCCCCCCCGAAAAAAAATTAGAGAAACATCCGTTGTTCTTATCAGTTGGGATTAATTCAATAAACAAGTAGTACAATAGTTTGAACATGAGTCTCGCAGTCTCCTATTCTCGGGAGTCTTAGTTTGCTTCTCTCTCTAGGAACGAAATCTGCTGTGGCCCTATTCCACCTACCTTCCTTATCGGATTTCCCGGACATCCTGTCCTTCGATGATACTTTCGTTGTCTTCCTGTGACGTTAAAAACGACGTACAATTACGTCCCCATGCTGTCGAATGCACACGAATGAGAGAAAAAGCCACGAAAAGAAGAGCACAGACACTAAATCGTTTCCCTCATGTTTTGAGATTGATTGGACACTGACCGCCATCTCTTGGCAAGAACAGGAACTTGGGACAAACAAGATCTTTCTCCACCCTTAACAATGGTCTTATGTATAAACTCCTTTTTTTATGACTTACAGTAATATATTTATTTAGACTCAATGAATGGAAATAGAGGTAGCAACATCGACAATTAACATAGATCACTCTTTGTAAGAAAATGGCCGTGTAAGACCGTATTTGTAATTAAGATGCAGGGCGTCTCTATTCGTATGACTCATTCTCTTAATTACTTCATTACGAAAACAAGAAAAATCGATTTGGGTGAAAATCGGTATTATTGCTTTCCATTTGGGAAAGAAACGGATTAAATGCATTAAAATCATATATTTAACTATTCGTTTTGCTATATTAATTTATTCGTTCCGTGTTAAATTGTCTAAAACCGTGAAGATGCTCTGAGAGTATAGCTCCATCTCAGTGACCTTGAGTTTATAGATCTTAATTGAAACATTACAGATGCAAATTGCTATTCTTACTGCTTAAGTCATTTAAGCGTCTAAAATGATCGAGGGTGTAAAAATAAGCTTTTAATCTCTTTATTATCTTCGAATTGTCTATTTTGTCTTATCTAATAAACATATCAATTTATATAAAAACGTCTCAGATTACTTATGGGTAAAAATGTAAAAAATGGTTTGATTTTAAAATTATAATATACATTATTTGCAGAAACAAAGACAGGACTAGGGTGGGCGTGGCCATTCCCACAGCAAGAAAAGCTTTTGCTCAGTTGGGGAAACGTTGGTCCGAAATTAGATGAATCCTATTGGGTCTGCGGCAGCTCCACCAATCATAGCGATGAATAGTACACTTTGTTTTGTTTTCAACATTTTACATAGCTGGAATATGTTTAATTTATAGATAACTGTTAATATTTGGAAAACGGGAACAAATAAACGATTTTAATAAATAACTTTTGTTACAGAAATTTCTCTTTAAATAGAAATATGTATTCCTTTGATCCTGAGGTTTGCTTCTTCTCTACCTTTTTCTATGGAAAAGACACTTTTAGGATAAAGTTCAATATTTTTAGTTCAAGTGAATGTTTCCCAGCAATAATAATTATATTCCTAATACTAATCTTTATTTTTTCTTTTTAATGGAAGAACCCATTTTATCACCCTATCTCAAACATGTTGCTTATATGGCTAACAATTATTAGTCTTCGGCTGAGGCGAAATGGACAGTCCTTCGAGCATCCACTTTTCCTTATTTTTTTATATTCGGTAAATTTTGTAATTCAACCTTATTTTCTACTTTCTGCATTCAAAAATTGTATCCTCAAAGTCTAGATAATTTATAATTCCAAATCTACAGTGGGACCCTGCCCCAGAGAGGCAAAGCAGTGCAGGACTTGATTAAAAAAAAAAAAAAATCGGTATAACAATCTTATAAAAAAAATGTAGTTTTTTTTTCTGGCAGAACCTTATCAAGTATTGAATATAAAATTCTGACTCGGGTACCCCCGCGATTATTTTTGCTGCACTGAGTTCTGTTTCTGCAATTTCAGTCAAATTGCCAACCTTTTTAGTCCATTTTTCTGTTCTTACTTGGACAAATTCAACACTGATTTCTTGTCATTTACTAACTGTTCCCATAATATATTTCAGTAAATGTAGCCTGAAAATTGACTATGGCTTGCTGCATTTTCTCAGGTTTATGACTAGTCATGACTTTCTTGAACAGGACAATTGTGTTCAGATATTCAATATTGCTTAGAAGATCAGAGACCTTAGACATTCATAGCCACAGCTACAGTGTCACCCTGAGTTTGTTCCATTAATTTATTTGTGTATTTATTTTTTTCTTTTGGTTTCACATATAATATACTACAATTTCAACTAATGCTACTATTACTATAATCACTATTGTCCTACTACTACTACTACTACTACTAATAACAATAATAATAATAATAATATGGTCTCTGAGACGCTTCATGTGATATATATATATATATATATATATATATATATATATATATATATATATATATATATATATATATATATATATATATATATATATATATATATAGAGAGAGAGAGAGAGAGAGAGAGAGAGAGAGAGAGAGAGAGAGAGAGCTCAAGTCACCATAACACTTCGTACTGCTTCTCTTCGCCAGAACCACCCTGGGGTTAAAGGGGAGAGGGTAATGATTTTCCACATGTGGTAACAGTCCGGTTCAACTCATCACGTTCCATGGGAACACTCTTTAATGCAGAAGTTTGCGATGGAACAGTACCTTAACGAATTTGGATTTAGGAGCTTCTAGATGTCAAGCCTTGCTTCAAGTGGTGGTGAGGATGTTTTTGTATTCTAAACAAAAAAACTGATCATAAGTCAACATTCAAAAGTAGCAAAAAAATATGTAAAAAAAAAAATGTATACACGAAAAGGACATAAACCCAGAGTGATTAAAATAGTTGTTTAGACCTTTGGGAAATGTGATCAGTGGCACGTGTATGTACAAAAGAATTATATTTTTTTTTCAACTGTTCTCAGGAGTTTAAATTTTCTTTATAAATTTATAATATAGTTTTCTTCTATTTTTGTATTTAATTTGTCTATTTACTTCTTTACCAAGTCAGTTTTTTTATCAATGTAATTTTTTATTTATTCTCTGAATAATAATAATAATAATAATAATAATAATAATAATAATAATAATAATAATAATAATAATAATAATAATAATAATAATAATAATAATATTAAGCACGAAACATATATACAAACCATAAATATATGCTTATTCATATTAGGAGATTAATATATTGTTCATTATTATTATTATTATTATTATTATTATTATTATTATTATTATTATTATTATTATTATTATACAGAGAATATGCCCACAATGCAATAGATACAAAACTTGATATGAGGAAAAAGACGAGAATATATTGATATTTAAAAATAATTTGTAGATAATAATAGAGGATGTGACAAATGGAAAAGCATAAAGCTATGTACCCCAGCTTGTGTGTGTGTGTGTTTTTTTTTCTTTTTTTTACAAATCATTCATTGCAATCTTACCTAAAACAGTATTAAATATTTATTGACAGAATGAAGGTGAACCAGATTCTCGAATATAAAATTTAGAATTCGGGATCAAGTGTAACGTATACTACTACTACTACTACTACTACTACTACTACTACTACTACTACTACTAATAATAATAATAATAATAATAATAATAATAATAATAATTATTATTATTATTATTATTATTATTATTATTGTTATTATTATTATTATTATTGTTATTATTATTATTATTATTATTATTATTATTATTATTATTATTATTATTATTATTATTATTGTTATTACTATTATTATTATTATTATTATTATTATTATTATTATTATTATTATTATTATTATTATTATTTTTACGGTTACAATAATAATAATAATAATAATAATAATAATAATAATAATAATAGTAATATATTATTATTATTATTGCTATTATTATCATTATTATTATTGCTATTATTATCATTATTACTCTTGTTGTCATAATCATTATCATCATAATTATTATTTTTACTGTAGTTATTCTTTTTGGTGTTATTGTTAACATATATAACAATATTATGATAATAAAAATTATTATTTATCTATCGATATAGATATATATGATAGAAATAGATAGGTAGATATTATAACGAGGTCTATTTTGATGAAATATGACGAAAAGAACGCACCCATATCTAACGCGAACGTTGGCCACACAACGTCGAACACCCCAAACAAAAGGCCAAGGGTGTAGTGTGCTTATTTGGAAATAGTGCGAGGTTAGAAATTACATCTTAAAAATGTCGAAAAATGAGCCAGATCAAGAACTCAAGAAGGTAATGATAGAAAAACCGCATTTTTTTAAATGTCTTATCGATTATTCTCGTATTAATAATGAGTTACTGACCTTGGTTGTTACGATCAGACATTACACTATTTGTTCAAACTTTTTTTTTTTTTTTTTAAAGTATGATTAGATTAATCATAAATAAATCAAGTTTTAAGTTCGAATAGATTACGGCCGTATTTCAATGATGCTCTAATGAACGACGGTAATTGTTTGCTTTTACACCCCTTAATAGTTCATGAACTATACTGTCGGGTTTGGTTGGGTTAGTTCACCCCCAGTTGAGATGTGAATTAATAATTTAAATTTTTTTTTCTATATTTTATTTTCATTTAATTCGTCGAAGTGTGAAAGTAAACGCATACGAATGATGGACAGTTGGTGAGGTTGATAGAAGTTAATATTTTTCCTATATAAGGTGTACGTTGCTCGATATTGGTTTACAATATAGTAATTATGACACCATTGTAAGTTATGTGTACATGGTAAGGTTAGATTTTCTTAAAACTAAAGTTTTTTTTCTCTGAGATCACTGACCATAACGCGCATTAGCTCGGTTAGGTTTGTATAATTTGTTCACCAACAAATGTCTTTAAGGTGTTTTCTTATTCGTAAATTGATAAGATGAGTTGCATTTTGGAATTTCCTTGTTGCTTAAAAGTACCCAAAGGGTTACATAGTTATAGCCGCATAAAAATTTAATTGTGTATTTATGGATGTTCAAGGTAAAAGGTGTGAAGTGCATTCTGCAACTTATACAATAATTTTTCTTGTAATCCTAAAAGGTAAAATATATAAAAACATATAAACAATTAAGGAATGTCATACTTCATTAAAATATGACCGGAGTTTCTTTACAAGTAGGATGGCGATGACATAATATCATTCCTTTCAATCTGGAATGTTGTCATCTGTAGACTATGCTTTCCTTTGAAAATATATATATATATATATATATATATATATATATATATATTTTTCTCTTTAGGCTTGAAAGAAAGAATGCATATCGTAATACAGTATCATTGTAAGGTATTCTGCACACCAATCCCTAATGCAGAATTTCTTAGTTTGGAATTCTTGAATGTTTGTGGTTCGGATAATACTAAATTTACTAATGTGTCGAAATTTTTCAGGCTTTCATGGAGCTTCAAGGAAAAATGCAAGAGACTAACCAAAAGCTGAGGATTGCTGATGTTCAAGTTGAAAGTCTTAAAAAGCAAATTGCTCATGCTCAATTGACTGATAAGGAAATTCAGGTAATTCCCATTTACGTACCCGGTAGTTCCCCTTTATCTGTTGCGGATAGGTTCCAAAACTTCCAGTGGATACCCGGAAACGTGGATAGAAAAGGATGATGGCATGACAGGAGCGGTATATAGCAAACCTTGCAAATGCTGTGATGCCGATTTTGTAGGAGAGACAGGTAGAGGTCTAAATATGAAAATCAAAGAACTTGAAAGGGCAGTTAGGATCAACTTGGAAAATAGTTCTGAAGCTAGGCATTCTTGGAATAATGACCATGAAATTTTTAGTGATAGCCACTTCGTGTGTAAAAGTCACTAAACAGCAAAAAGAATTGTTGAAGTTATTAATTCTATTTCTACTTTTTACTGATAAAAGAGATTTGCCTATGAAGATCCTATAACCAGAAAACTCATTTTGAAAACAGTCTTAAAAAAAGAATAATGGAGGATCGCACTCATGTATCTGGTGCAGAGGGGAAGGATGGTTTGTTAACTTTGGTTTGATTACGCTGACTGAGCCAAGTGACCAAAGGAGCACTGTCGGCATCCCCTGGAGCAAGATTTAAGAATGTCAAGACGTCTCTGGGTACTGGAGCCACTTTTAATGTCGTTATATATTTATATGTGGTGACTATGGCGAGTTGATAGCGCTTGCAACTCTGAGTCATCATGTCTAGGGTTCACGGCCCACCACGGTCTGAGGGCAGAAAGGGCATTCAATCACGATAGCGATCACATCTGCCAAATCCAAAGTCCCTCGCAAGAAGGCACCGTCCTAGCCCTTAGTATAAAAAGGCATCTGTGACGTAAAACCGATCACTCTCACTTTTGTTTATCTACTTCAGTTCATTGTTTGGTTTCTGAAGATAGTTTCATATGAAATACTGTACAGGTTAGGAGTATATATTTATATATATGAACACGATGCAATTCACATATCGATGTTTTTTCTCCAAAAAAGGCATATGATCCTTTATCCCCAGTGAGCTAAGATGCCAGAAATGGGGGAATTTGGCTTTAATGAATGTTTATGTGCTCTTAATGGGCCACACCCCTTAACAAAGGAGATGACGGCCATGTATATGTATGTATGTATTGTGACTATTAATTTGCTCTATTTTTCTTCTCTGTAAATACACTGTTGAATGTTTAACAAGTATGTAAAATAATAAAGTACAGTACAGGGGTTCCTCGACCTATGTCACAGTTCTGTTCCTCAAGATGCGTTGTAACCCGATTTTCCACGGAATTCAGAACCCACCTATGCTAATACAGTAGTAAAGTTTATAATCTAAGACATAAAAACATTTTCATGACATATGAAAACATGACTAGGACTACAAAAAGAGAACAATTCCTTATATACAGGAGGTCCTCGACTTACGTCAGAGTTCCGTTCCCGAAATATGATGTAACCTGAATATCAGTGTAAGTTGGAACATACCAAAATAAGCACCTATGCTAATGCGGTAGTAAAGTTTCTCCCTTTTTCATGCATTTCATTGAAACATTGTAACTCAAGAACATTGTAAACCGAGGACCCCCTGTATATACTGTATATTCCTTATCTTTACTCCTGTGGTAGGCTAGCACACTAGAAGGGGCATTGCAAGGGAGAGAGAGATAGGTTTATTGGGTGGAGGATGCTGGAGTGTTTGGGGCAGGTGAGTGTGGAGAGGCAGGAGAGACTGGGGCAGGTGAGACTGGAGAGGCATCTTTGCAGTACTGCCATCAGAATTATCACCACTACGCTTGGGAGACATATTAAGATAAAATATCGAGCGAATCCAACTAGAGAGCAGATGAGTGCAATAACAATTGGCGGACAAGAGTAAACTGAGCGGTGATTCTGCTTCCTCTTCTAATGCCGGTTGACGACAAACTATTTTGCATAAAATCATAATAACGGCTGTGTGTCTAGTAGTTTTGTTAAGTAATTCAATATATTTCATTATATATTACCAAATTCATAAAAAAATATATAATTAAGCCATTAACTTTATATATACAAATATAGCTGTGCTTCTAGCTGTGTATTTGTCTAATGTGGTTACAAACTGTTCAGCTCATGCAGTTTAGATTTATCACACAGCCAGTAGGTAAAAAAACTGATTTATTAAGTATTTATTGGCCTCTGTCGTAACGGCAGAACGTCGTAAATCGGGAGCCCCCTGTATTTGCAGGCAAAGTTTGTATTTTTGATGCAAACCTCTTAGGTCGAAAAAAGGATATATTAATAATTTATTGGAGATGCATTGTAAACTGAGGAGCCCCTGTATAAAGACATGATGTGAACATAGCTTTCCCCTTTAGAAATTCAGCACTATGCATGGTTAGTTAAATTTTGTCAGCATTTTGGATACTGTAAGAAACCACAAGTG
The DNA here is from genome assembly GCA_037179515.1 of Halocaridina rubra. NCBI lineage: Eukaryota > Metazoa > Arthropoda > Malacostraca > Decapoda > Atyidae > Halocaridina > Halocaridina rubra. The sequence goes on from JAXCGZ010023234.1 coordinate 31,664, forward strand.
CAATATTTCAAAATATTAAATAGTACTGAATACCTATTTACATTTTTTTAACTTTCAGAGTCTAGGTGAAAATACTCGTGTGTATGAAAGTGTCGGCAGAATGTTCTTATTAACAGATATTCCCATGGTGCGCAATAACTTGAAAGCCAAAGTTGGAAAGTGCAATGAAAAAATAACTAGCTTGCAGGTAAGTCCATTTAACAGTTTTTAGTAAGTTACTCATAATGATATATCATTCTAGAGTAGTACATTACTGAAGCAGTCATTATGCTTTATATGTTCGTAATCTTGGTGGTGAGGAAAGAGAAAACTGGCCCTGTATTCCCAGGATGTTGAAGGAAGCAACAAAAAGGGGATATCCCTGGTTGTGGTTAAATAGGAATGTCGCTCTCTAATTCCTTGTTGTAAAAGCCAACTAAATGGGAATAGGAATTAGGTTGGCAATCCCGTCCTTTTTAAAATTTCCACAGAACTGACGGAAATGATGATTACTTGTAGGTAAAGATAAGCCTTGCTCTTTGCCGATTTTTGTCAGTTAGAATTATACCTAACATTTTAAAGTGTTTTCCTCAATGGCCGGGGTGGTAATGTGCATGACTTTGATACGTCAGGTCAAAGGTTTGAGACCTGCTGCAGTCTGAGGTTAAAAAGGGCATTCCCTCAGTATAGCGGTTGCACTGCCAAAACGAAAGTCCTTCTAAAGGAGGCATAGTCGTTCTCGTTAATAGAAAAGCGAGTCCATACATAAAAGCTGATAATTTAAAAGTGTATTCCTGTATAAATGACTTTTTTTCTCTTTTGCACAGTCCAATAAGGAGTACTTGGAGAGAAGCATGCAAGAAAGCCAAAACAACTTAAGAGAAATGATTAAGCTGAAGCAAGCTATGAGTGCTGCATAGGAAAAAACCCTATTCTCCCACTGCGATTAAATTTCAGTATTTTTAACAAACCTAATATTGATATCGTCAAGCTTTATAGTGATCTGGTAAGTCCCCAAGACATGAAATACTTAGTTTATATATTTATCCATCAAAAGGGCTTCAGATTTGAATTATTATAGTAAACGTATATCCCCTTATCGCATACCCCCAGTGCCTCAGGGCTTTTTAAGTTTTAGAGGCAGGTTTTGATCTTAAGCTTTAACAACCTACTGCACATCAGTTTGTATAAATATCAAACAGTTTATTTGATACAATATAAATAGCTCTGAACTTTAACCATGTAGTCTGGAAGAGTATTAAAAGCCTATTGAAAAAAGCAAAATGCTTCATTTGCAAATAATTATGTCAACACAATTAGTCACTTTCTTGAAGTACAATACAGTATAGTAAGAAAGTTACTGGTGGAAGTCAGAAAAATTGACACACAGGGGCCTACTTGAAATGTTCCTCGTTGTTTTCTGTCATTAAATATCTTATTTTGTTACTATACTATTGAAGTACATTTTTACGGTCTGTGGCGTAATTAAGCAGTGTCTTAGAGGTCTGTTATCTTATTAGTTTTTATATCTTAAACTGTAAACTAGTTATAAATTAAGGGATTTATAAATCTTAGTATCTGATGTAAAGTAGGTATAAATTATGGGATTTATAAGTTTAATAGGTGATGCTCCTATCACCTGTTTTTGGCTGATATTCAGATAAGTGACATATCCATGATTGGCATATGTGTAACCTAATAAAATATGATAAATAGACAGTGATTTTTTTTTTTTTTCAAATGAGTTGTCATTATTCAGACAAAGCCAAAATGGTAGCTGGTACATTGAAAGCAGTTTGGAAGGGAATTATCATCGTACCCCCCCGTTCCTTGCCTATTCCATTAGCTGTTTTGCAGATAGAACAGAAATTCATGAAGGGAGGGATTTGCAGCTCTTGCTCGCTTATAGTTAACTAATATGGAAATTTAGAAATTTCCTTCCCCTGCTCCACTATAGTTAGCTACTACGGTATTTTTTTAAAGTAGATTTTCAAATCTGACTGTTGCATACCAACTTGTGCTTGAGCTTATACTGCAGTTGAGCCAAATATGGTATGCCATATCCATTTTTAGTTTCAATATGCCTGCTAAGCTGATAAGCGCTTGGAAGGGATACCTGTATATGTTACTAGTGTCCTTACCACTACCACAGTGCAGGTTGTTGTTGACGTACACCGCATCTGGCAACACGAGTGTTGCTTAGCTGGGTGTATGGCATTTTAACCCTAAAGGATGGGCTATTGCTCATCAAGGACCTTTCCTTGAAATTCCAAAAAAATTCTCAAGTGAAGCAAAAAAAATTGTATACCACATATACTCTAATGACTAACTACTGTAATTATGATACTACAAGTGTTTTTTTGAAACTGGAGGGCACTACTGCACAGCACAACCATTGTGAGTACAGTATGCCTGTTCATAGGCACACTGTTGTATTTTTTGTTTTGAGAGAGCTCATATACTTGACAGGAGATGGATAAGGAAATTCACAAATACTGTATATTAATCTAACATAAGACGTGAAGACTCAATACATAACTTACATAAAGATTTACTTAAACTAATGATACAAGTACTGCAGACTGTCAATGGAATTGCCAATAAAACTGGAATAAAGGCCTTTTGAACTTTTATCTTTGGGTTCTATTTTCGGTAGCTACGCAATTACAAAAGCATTCTTGGTTATCATATTGGGCTTTTGCCATTATGTCTTTTTTCAAAAATACATCATAGTCAGGTAACATAAAAAGTAATAGGAATACAGTGGTGAGAGAGAAGGGCTTGGATAACAATATGATAGGCTACAGAGGCAGGTGGAGGCACCTTATAAAAAACAGAGATGAGCTAATGTAGCTGAGGAAAAAATGAAATGGTACTGCATCTTACGCAGTCAATTGATTCCACCATTCCCTTCGAGATAAAAAAGGGGCGTATGTTAAAGACTTATATAAAAGTGTCCATATTCTTTGCATATTCCTATTCCCAACCTCCCATATACTTTAAATCAGGTCTAAATTACTGTATTATACCTAAACTTTACCTATTCAATGTAAATTATATATATAACATAAGTTATAATGTAAAACATATGGTAAATATTTACACTACCTCTTTCTGAATATTACATGATACAGTATCAAATGTATGAACAAGTAAGTGTTACAAATATATTACACAAAGAAACAAATGGGAAAACACAATGATCATAACTACATCAGTAAATGTTCATGAAACTCATAACATACCAGTGAACAGGTTTAGTAAATCTGTATCTGGACATCATGTGATACAGTATTAACACAAAAATAACGAACATAACTACAAAAATGAATGCAGGACAGTAGCAAATATTGTACAACAAGAATAATGCAATGAGACCATTCATTCTCTCTCAGTCATTCTCATTCATTGTCTTATTCATTCTCACTGTCACTCATTCATTTTTAGTTATTCCACCTCTCATGCATACATTCAGTCACTCATTTATTCCATGTATCACGCACACTTTCTTTCTCTTTCACTAAATCTTTGTTATCGCTTACTTAATGCCACAGTTCTTCGCTGTTGAGGTGAATTTCATTGCCTGATATGATAATGCTGAAAATGATTGATAGTGACGATAAAGTTTGTCTACATTGCCCATGGGATGAGGTGACAAAATGAGTGACACTGTACATAAGAAATGAGACATCAGGGTAAATTTAACCTTTGACTAGATGCCAGAAGGATCATTTATGTTATCTTCATCTGCATAATGTCGGCCTATTGGAGGAAGCAAAACGTCAGGTTCTGTTGAGGTTGATGGCTGAGAATATTTGAGTGGAAAGAGGCTTCATAGTTGCACATTTCTTTGGGGGAAAAAAGAAGTTACAGGAGGCTGCTTCTTGTTTCTCTTTGGCTTTGTCAAACAATTGTCGCAGTGGTTCTAGGTCAGCTGTGATAAAATGGTGATATATAGGCTTTGTTTTACTGAAGAGTCACTCTCCCTGATAAAATCCTTTAATTATTAGCCCTTTATAAAAAATTGCTGAAAGTTTCTCCAATGTCCACAGAAATGAATGAGATTCTGCCTCTTCAGCTTTTTTGTCTCCTGTTGATGATGTGATTTTTGACATCTTTCTTAATAATGTCAGAAAGGTATTCCCCACCAAAATCATCACTTCTGCATTGCTTACAAGATATCCCTTGAAGTTGAGAACTTATTCACTCTATTTTGCCTTCAAACAGGCATTGACTGTCTCGGGATTTAGAGCATCAGCACTCGCATATATCTCAACTGCATGTGCAACTGTGAAGCTCTTTCATAAATCCATGAGGCTCTAGTATGGGTTAGCATCATATGCAGAATGCACCCAGGCAAAGGTAAGGTGGGTATAACTTGCATTTGTGTACTTCATGATGTCTTGATCCAGGGGCTGTAGCACTGACATTTTTGAGGCAGGGACAACACTCAAATGTGTTCATCCTTGTACAACAGTGGCTCTGAATGGCCAAGAGTACTGGCGATAAAGCATTTTTGGAACTTAGAAACAAAATGAAGTCACATATGCTTCATTATGTTACATGAGCACAGACAACAGATCTTTTTATTTGTTCTCAAGTGCACATGAATTTTTCACTGTATACACTAGGCCTGGTGTAATCTTATGATCTGCTGCATTGTCACATAGCACCAGAGTAAGATGATCCTTCCAATACTTAAATTCTGCAGTCCGTTTGGCTTGCTTATGAATATAGGTGCAATTCAACATACTACTTTCAGATAAAGCTGTTCATCACAGATGAAGACTTGCTCTGGAACGTGGCCTTACTGCGAAGATCTTATTGAGGCACTTTTAGAGCATTGCTGCTGACTCTATATCTGCAGATGCCGATTTTCCCTTGATCTTGAGGTTCTTTAAATTGTGAGAGTTTATGTACCATCTCACAAAAAACTATCTGTCAACAGGGACATACAATTGCACCATGCTCTCTAAGCACACCATTAATGCATTCTTGGTCTTCAGAAGTATTTTATGAAAAACCTGAGAAATCATGATTTGTCACCGCAGGCAAAACAGTAACACTTCCTCAAATTTAACTTCCTCTTTGCTCAATCGATCAGATAGACTAATTTTTCCCCATTATAGTGCTACTTAGGCAACTGACATTGTTTTGAAATGATCCAACACTTCTGACTTTTGTTGGAGACTTAGCACATCAAAAGCCCTCTTAGGTTTTTATCATTGCCCTTACCACTTAGTTTTTCATTGTTATTTCCCAAAAGCATACCAAAAACGTGGCATAATTACGAATGCAACAAACTCAGCATACTTAGCAAGAGTGGATGCACTACTAACAAGTACAAAGACCGACACTCTTGGTCACCACCACCCCTGGATGTATACAAGCGACGTCCTGTTCCAACACGCTACTTGCTCACTTTCTACATGCTACGCTCAGTGCATGCAAAATTAAAATTTTGCATAATCTTTTATGATTATATTTTTACTTAATATTTTAAAACCCTGCAACCTTAAAGTCATGTTACTAAAAACTGCATCAAAATGCAAGACTGCAGTACCCTGTATTAAGTAATGCCACTGAGTTTCATTCTATATACAGTAATCCCTCGTTTATCGCGAGTGTTACTTTCTTGGACCACTTGCAATAGGTGAAAATCCACAAAGTAGCAGCACCATATTTATTACAGGTATTTTACATTTATTTTTACCTTTATAAACCCTACCTGCACTGTTAACAACTCACCCTTTACTCTATTAATAACAGTGTGCAAGCGTAAATTTATATGAGTGTGACAGGTAAGTTTACCATAAATAATAGAGCGTGCGTAAAGCTATATGAACGTGATAGGTAAGCTTACCATGAATGACGTGATGATGTTTAAATACTGCACAGCCAATGACAGCTTTACGGCTGCTTTTTGCGAGAGAAGAACTTGGTAATGGGGAATTGCTGTCGCTGTTTCTCTTGTGTGAAGATGGTCTTGTAAGGAGCATGGCATTGTCGATAATATTGCAGAAGTGCACCGAACGAACCATATCATCGTCCCACTCCTGCGATGTAGCGAACAGTAGATTCGTTGATGCCGAAATGGCGGCCAACAGCCGAGAAGTTTCTCCCTTCCTTCAGCATATCTTAACAGTTTTACCTTATCTGCTATGTCAACATCTTCCTTTGCCACTTAGGCTCACTATCAGAAGCCTTAGAAGATGAAGGATGCTTGGGCGGCATTGCAGGGTTGAAATAAAGCAAAAGTTTCACAAAAAACACAAACACAACGTATTAAGAGGCACATCGCGAAAGGCGCACATGTGAGTAACTGAATGGGTGAGGCGAGACATTGGAAGATGCTAGAAGATTCAAGCTTCAATCAAAAATCCAATCAGACCCCATGATACAGAACACAATTCTGTGATACGTCGTCTCCCACCCATCATCCAATAGCATCCTGTGGTCTATCTCATGTTGGTGCGACCCTTTGCGTTTTACAAGATGCAGATACCGGTATCGTATTTTATATCGTGCAATACTGTGAGTTACGTGTTTAAATTTATGTGTTTTTACTATTTTTTATTGTTTTATTATACTTAGGCTAGGAAATACTTTTTTATATCAATTAAATAATGAAAATACTGGAAATTTTGATATTTCCACATATCGTGGATTCCCGCAATATACCCAGAAAATCTGCGATATAAAATACATATGCTCGCCATAATAACCCGCGATGCACTGAATTCGTGGAAGGTGAATCGCGATATAGCGAGGGTTTACCGTATTTAATAAAAACTTGAATGCCAATGCTCCTCTAATATCCAATATTCAGTATATGAAATTATAGATTGAAGAGTTTGGTTTGATATTATCCATTTGAGAAATGTTCCAATGTAGATATATTAGATTTTTATAAATTACAGCTAAAAATTATAAGTGTACTGGTTGATAATTTTTTCATCAGAAAGGTAGGAAAAGATTCACAGGCAGCAATAAGAAGCTTATGGTGCCATTTCAGTCCAATTATTGGTGCAGTGCTTCATCTAATATACTGAATACCTGTCATACGAAAAATTATTTGGGACTCTTTTGATTATGTTTTTGAACTTATTGCACCCATGGATAAGCATAGTTTTAGCTAAACCTTAGTAACTAACTTTATCACAATTAACTGAATACTACTGAAGAGTTGTTATTTTTGCTATTCCCTAAGCTGCCTGGCCAAACAGTACCGAGTTTCTGAAGAAGATCACTGCCAATCCCTGGCTTTCCCCTAGAGCTCCCAGGGAGTGTATGAAGAGTTGATGTGTGGGGTGCAGTCTTCCATAATGCATTTCCTGGGTTGCTGTCAAATGTCTATGGCTAGAAAGAGTCCTAGAGAACTGAGGTAATTGACTGGGTGATCAAAGATTCCCCTAGATTCTCAAGCTCCTTAAGGTGAAGGGGTTGAATGTGGCAATTTGCCTTCTTTTGCTGTTCCTTTTTTGCATTACAGCTCCGGAGGATGGACTTACGGTGAAGACACTGCCACTCCAAGTCCACATTAGAAGAGTTTATTGTGATGCCAGAGACTCATTCTCAATAAATCACAGACATCAGACATTTTTTGTATATCAGAGCCTATGTAATTACTCAAGAATTACCAACTTCTTTACTGTGTTTGGCTACGATATTATTTGAGTTCTGAGACAAACCCCTCCCCTAAGTTAGCAAGTAAACATTTAACTGTCATTGCAAAACCATATGAAAGTATGTAAATCGTTAGATGTTTTTACAGGCCAATAATGGCTTCATATATGATGTTTACTGTAATAGGTGTAATATTGAAACACGTTTCTAATCAAATATGAAGGGGGACAAAGCCCCAAAGGCCTCAGTAGATAAAAGTAGGCATTTTTTAGATCTCTCTGTAAAAGCTGCTAATGGAGTCCTAACTGTCCAAATATTTACCAGTGTTTTGTTTGTTCATGCTTCCAGGCAGTTTTGAGTGACTTAAATTTTATGATGATAGAGGAAATTCCCACTGCACAACAGTGAAAACATGGTATTTAGTTATTCCTACTACCCAAATGTGAAATTTCCAGGCTGTGTGAGCTTTTAATTATATAGACATTTAACTATATTTATTAGTTACACTTTTTTAATAAGATACCTGAAAACAGTCTTTTAATTTTGTATATGCTCACTCTTGGATACACTGATATTTGCACTAACCTAACATTACCTGTATCTGAAAGTGAAGCCCATAATGGATTTGGTCAGTGAAATGTGGTTATTTTAATGATTTCCCATATAACTTAATTAATTATCGTTGGAAACAAGTATTTTTTGAGATATATAACCCCTATATGTAGAAAAAAATAGCAAGCAAATAAATCATAAAAAATTTTGAGAAAAAACAGATCTATGAGTTAAATCAACACTGGAAATAAACTTTGAAATTACTTTTCCCAACTGATGAAAACTTTGACCCTCAGACCACCCTTACTTAACCAAACCAAACCAAACCCATCCATATATCTGATGGTATATTATGTGCTTCAACTTCACAAATACTGCATAATCTAACCAAAATTACCTAATTTCACAACACGTCAGACAGATGGAAGGTACAGACACTTCGTTTTAATCATTAACACAGGAGAGGACAATCATTAACCTAATCTAAAATAGCTACAGTATATGTTAACAGTTACCAACAGGACTGCACGTGATATGCTCTGTCCTTGGGTTGAAATTAGGTTAAGTAGTAGCTGTACACAAGTTTTACACCCATATTGCTACCAGTTTGGCTCTACCTTACTAAACTAACCTCGCTTAAACTTACAAAGTAGAGTGCAGATTTCAAGCATGGTCCTAATAGTAAATTATCTGAATTCATTAAAGGGTGTAGTGTCTTAAGGGTAACTAACCTAACCTTGCACACAAAAATTAACCTAACAATACATATTGTAATAGGATTAAATTCTCAGTTACACTAAATGCTTTTACATGAAAAGACAATCACTGGTGTACCTCATGATACTATTACACTAATTAACTGGGTTAGGTTTGACTGAAGCTGGATTTGGGTGGTTCTTCAAGGTAATGGTTTTGGCTATTCGTCTGTATATAAACTCACCTTAACCTCCACACCCAAAAATTTAAAGAAAATATAATAGTTATATTTTACCAAACTCTACAGTCTATACCCTTTAAAACAGGATAATTAAATGTGTATTTTACTCACCCTATCATAAGGGTTCTAACCTGTAGATCCATAGATTAACCAGCTTTGTAAACAATGAATGAATGTCTTTGTAGGTGGAGCACTTCTGGACTGATTTTTTTAGTATAATAATACTGCAGTACTTGAAAAAACTAACTTTTGTATCACAACAGTGCTAAAAGAACAAACTTTTGTATCACATCACACCTCCAAACACTGAAATGTCCGTTCTCTATTTAATGTTCTGATATTTTCCTGGGAACTGTCAGTACCTGTCTCTACTCCTTGCAAAGTATGACTGAGAGATAATCAAATCATTCAAGGTATATGTCAATAATGATTCTCATCAAGTGAAAATTAGTGATGTTTCTTTTATATTTTCCATTTGAGTCTACATAGACTGAAAAGAGGTTTAAATGCCGAGAGGTAATATAATACCAATCTAGTTCATATGTTTATATTTTGCTCTCTGATTTTTCTCATAGAAGCATTTTAAAAACATATTTTTATTTCTATTATTTCAAGAGACTTTCAAATGTTTATATACCTGATTTTGTATTATACATTTTGGAAAAGCCTGCCATATCTACGACTTTCTTATATACAGTACTATAAATTATTATGGTTACTGTAAATTAAGAGGTTTAAGGCCATAAGCCTAGCAAACAGTATATTTAGGTGCCAGAGAAGTGCTCATTGATAAAGTTCATCTCGTTAATAAAAAAAAACTAACAGAATTTTAGTAGCTTTAGTATGAGGGGCTTGTCCAATGAGGAGGGTTTCTTTTTTTCCTCCCACCATGGAGGTGAAAGGTCTTCAATGAAAGGCAGAGGTACGGAAGAGTGATAGCAATGAGATGAACTACATACCTACTATGTACCTTTTGCCGAAGCTCCCTCTCCAATCACGTGGACCCAGTGATCTCCAGGCACTAGCTCAATATTTAGGTAGAATATACGAAATCACCGATCCTTAAATTGATATTCCAATTTAATCGGTAATAACATGAGATACAAGTATTATTTAAAGGATTGAAGAAGAAGACTTGCATCCCAAAAACTGAAAAGTTGCAGTGCATCTCATAAGGGTAAAAATATGAAAAAAGTAATAAAATCATTGTTTTATTTTGTTTTTTAACTTTTTACACATTCTGTATATACAGCAACATTTTCACAGAAATAAACTGCAAGTTTAAAAAATAATAATAATAAGAAGTAAAAAACTGGACAAAATTAATATTTGAGATTCAGTTTTCTTGAACTTGTGATTCTTATAATTTCAGAAATTTAATGTGAATATAATTCAATATAATGAAAAAAAATTAAATAGTTTACAATATAAGGTTTACATTCTTCACAAATTTGTTCTTCTTTTCATAACTTAAAAATAGCATTACAACTAGAGCTTAAAGCATGAAATTATAATTACATACTTTGGAAATGTATGACAGAACATACAGCTTAGTTAACGAGACTTAAAAAATCTTAAAAAACTAAAGACGCAAACTATGTACAAAGTCCAGAATGTGAGAAATATAAAAGCAATGGTAAATAAAAATAAATACTAAAAAATTTGGCCTTACGTAAATGATGCAGGTAAAAAAATTTTATTCATGTTTTTGGCATCATCGGAGCTGAAGACAGAGGAAGGTTAATGAGTCTTGCTTTGCCCCCTTCGAAAAAAAAATTAAATAAAAAACTATAATATCAAATAGAAACAGTTGAAGGCATCAAGCCTTTTAATTATTTAAAAATGCAGAAAATAGGATTAAAAAGGACAAAACAAGTACAGGATTCATTACCACTGTACACAGCTTTTTTTACTAATGATGTAGTAAATAAACAGACCAGATGGAAATTACAGCTCATATATTCCTAAATTTAAGTTTCAAAGGCTGAAAATGTAAGCATTAGTTGAGTAACATTTGTCGTTACAAGGGCTCTTCTAACCCCAGATGTTACATGCTAATGTAACCGAGCTGTGTAATTTCCCGGGTCTACCATATTCCACACCAAAATGTATTTTGACACTGTAGTCATATTAGCATCACCATTCGTCTTGCGACGACTAGCAGAAACCAGAGTGAGTGAACTAGTAACAGCAAAAATAGCAAACTTTAAACTATGATACAATATGTCGATTAGTACACCTTAACATCCACTCTCCCAGCTCTGCACTAGAATCATCTTGTGGTTTTCAAGAGCTAACACTAACACTCCCACAAATTTCATAATACATTATATATACTTGCACATACAGAGATAGGATTCACAATGGAATCTTGAACATACAGTTATAAGTTTTTCATCTGAATCAAATATAAAGATACTTTAAGAAGTGCCCTTTACAATAACAAATTACTGCAACTGTACTGGAAGAAATTGGAAGAATTCGTTCAAAACACAACAGCTGTGCCCAGATCCTAACTGATGATCTTTGGAAGTATAATCTTCATAATAAAGTATACAAAGAATTATTCTTAATACAAATGGTACTAATGTTAGTTAAACAATAGAGAAAAAGTAATACAGCATTTTTATCAATACCAAAAAATACATTCTTTGGTTAAGCATCAGTGGAGGGTCATTAGATCATAAATCTATTTCCTTAGGCAATACAGAAAATTCACCTTCACTGTACAGCAGTGAAGTATTCATCATGATACTCATATAGCACCCACTTTCCTACAACGTTTTTTGGCATACTCCCACTACAATAATAAAATATTTAGAAGGAAAATCAAGTGCTTATCCATAATTTTGTTATTCCAAATCTTTTCTTTAAACAGCAGCATCATAGCCCAGATATATGTTTAGAAGATAAAAATTAAAACCAACATATGAAGCATCAGCTTTGAACTGAAGCCAGAAAAGTTTCTTTCAGGAGACATACTATATCTTAACCTTATTCCTGAATGAGCACAGCTGGCACCTGGCACTCTAATAAAGAACAGATACCTAGAGTACTGATTGGGCACTAAATCACTCAAGTTGAACACCTAAAGAAATATAATCTTGGAATATAAGATGCAATACAGGAACATTTATCATTAGTATTTAGTACCAAAATGTCATGCAGTGCATGTAGACTACTCTGCACATAAATGCAGTGAATAGGTATGTAACATAATGCATTAAAATGCATTACAAGGTCATGCATGGCCTTCTTGCAGCACAAATGCAATATAAAGGTAGATAAAATAGTGCTGCCAAGTGCTTCATGGGGTCATTTGATAGCCTTTCTTCACCATAAATGCTAATGAACAGGCAAACAAGATAACGCAGTCCAATGCATTACAATGTTCATTGCGTATCCTGTTTGCAGCATAAATGCATTTAAAATAATGGAGTCAGATGTATTACAAGGTCATACATATAATACGGATGTGAAGCCTTAAAAAATAAATGCAGTGTACTAAAGGATGCCTGAAATTGCCTTCAGTTGAAATACAAATATGTTTGAAATCCTTCAAAAAAATGGGCACTCAGAATTCAAGTACACTGTCAAATTACTGGCTACAATAAATTCTCGCACTTACAGAACTGATTGTCGCTACTCCAATTCATAATATATGATGTGCCATACATTAACAATGTATCACAAATAACAATGGAACACCATCATTACAGTAACATTCAAACTAGGCATGATTCATACCATATATACCATTTTACAACTTAAACCTGAAAATGAAATTTTTGCCATTTTGTCAAAGATTTTTTTTAACATCACAGTTCATTGTATTACAACCAAGTCTATTTTTTTCCTTCCTTCTGTAACATGGACATTTAACAAAAGATTAAAATAGAAATGGAGGAAAGTGAAGTAAGCGTTTTTATTTGTGCTCCCGCGATACATCACACTGTATTTGTTCCTCTAAAAATTTTCAATGGTAAATGTAAATAGATTAGTATCTGTGTGAACCATAGACTGAGAGAAGAACACAAAAAACTGTAAACTTTGTGTCTACGAAAGGCACCCAAAAATCCCTAATTTTTACTGCCATTTACAATATAAAACATTTTCATTAAAATACTATGGACAAGTAGTATTTTATATATATATATATATATATATATATATATATATATATATATATATATATATATATATATATATATATATATATATATATATATATATATATATATATATATATATATATATATATATATATATATATATATATATATATATATATATATATATATATATATATATATATATATATATATATATATCTCTGATCCCAGACTATAGTTCAGTAAGGCACCTTTCCTCCCTCATAAAGACCCTGTCAAATGAGCAGATTCATTGAGTACACCATTTGATTAGTGGGATCTACGGCAAATCAGCATTTTCTTGAACTTGGGCTTTAATGACTTCCATAGCTCTAAATTACAGACAAAACCAAAGGCCGCCTATATAGTGCATCTTTTTAATATAAAATCTAGTATAGAATACAAAAGCAAAGATAACTTTCAATTTTTAACTGACTACAGATGTTGCCAGGGATCATGAAAAGAGAGCGTAAAGAGGGAAGGGGGGCGGGGTCTGTATAATTCCTCGTCTGGGGAAAATTGATTATATATATATGCAAAAATAAACCTTGACCACTTTCTTCAGTGGTCCATACTAATTTGACACTAATATATAGCACTTGTAGTTTTGAAAGCACTTATTTTGTTTAACTCCATGATTCTTCTCATCTTCCTAAATCCTTTGGAACTAAAAATAGAGATTAATAATAATATTACAGTCGGGGCTTGTGCAGAGAAGAAAATGCAGGTACAAATGGCTGGTTACAAGAACTTAGCGCAGACAATAACACTTAGTGCACCAACAGAAGAATGGCCAAACATTCTCTACACGCTTCTGACTATACACAACATAAAATATCTAGTCTAAATGCCCGACATAAATGGCATACGCTATTTACATAAAAAAATAGAAAATAAAAAAGCGGATATAAAGCATTAATTGTAAATGAAGACTCATATATCGTTTTACAGTTTCCATATTAGCCACAGTAACGAGTTTTATGGATTTCATGGCTGCAAAAGTATAAGCTTGACTTGACATATGCATGCCTGATCGTACATAAATGATCTAAATTTCAACATCAAGGTCCTAACATAAGGTCAGATGACAGCAGAAGAAGTAATACATCTGCTGACCATTCCTTATAAACTTAACGAATTTAACTATTAATACATCTGCAGCAACTCCTATAAAAGACTAGGCCATATCAGTCTAGCTTTGCTGCAACTCCACACAGAAGTTGGGAGGCAAGAAGCCGTGGGAAGCATTTTTCCACAGGTCATCCTTAGATCAGTCGTCGTCTTTCTTCTCTGGTTTGAGATCAACCATTGCGTGAAGCTCCTCTGGAGAGTAACTGCAAAGCAAGATATAAATTGTAAATGAAACTATAAATGGCATATAATGTTGATATATGTACCTAATACTGCATACTGATGCAGACAAACACAGACAAAGAATACAAGCCAAAACAAAGGCAATTAATAGTACTAACTGGTCTTTTATTTTAGTATATACACAAGGTACTAAATGAGAACATGTTGAAAATTTGGGCATGAAGAAAATATTTATCAATTATGTGACATATATGTTCAGATTAAAGTAAAAGCCTATGCAAATGCACCATGAAAGTCTTAGACTTACTATAATTCACAAGCATTATAATGCAAATTACCAAGTATTGCTGTACACATACCCGAGGAGTGACTGGAGGTCACAAACGAAACGATATACATAACGTTTGCCAGCAGTTTTGTGTATTATATTCTTATCATAGTAGTACCTAAGTCCTCTTGATAATTTTTCATAGTTCATCTTGGGCTTATTTTTCCTCAGTCCCCACAGACGAGCAACTTCATCTGGGTCCGTAAGTTTAAACTCCCATCCATCACCAGTCCAAGATATATACTGCTGTTGTTTCTTGTCTGTCAAAAGCTCAAGCAAGAACTGCCAAAGCTGTATCGGTCCAGAACCAGTGAAACAGGGACCTCCACTGCCAGTCTGATATGCTAGAGTTGCAGAACCAGGACCTAAGAGTCCTGGAGGTGGTTTTGTGTCTGGCGTAGCCACTTCTGGCCTAGCTGGAAGATAGTGTGCCAGAGTTGGAGCTCCTACACCAGTATGAACTTGAGACATGTCATGGCCCTGAGCTGCTGCTGATGCCCAAGGTTCTGGTAAAGCTTGTGGGACTGTTTGGAACTGTGGATCATAGTGTGGGGTTGAGTAGCCATCTGAATACTCATGTGGATAGCGGTGGGTTGGTGTGGGTTGAGGGTACTTGAAGTAAGGAATTCTATATTTGTCATGGAGACTGTAGAAATCATGTGCTGCTGGATCAAGATATGGTGCAGAAGCATGATGGGCGTCAGGAAGAGTGTGATAAGCATCCCCATCTACTTCACTATAAGTTGGAGGAACGAAACCACCAGGAGACCCTTCTGATGGAGGTTCACTCACAGCACCCATACTCTCCGCACTCGCATAGCCACCTGTAATACGAGGAAAATTATATTTAACAAATCCTCTTAAACAAAATAAAATAAGTATGCATAAAAATGTAAAATTAGCATCACATCAGAAGCATCATTGAAATAAAATTCAAATAAATGGAAAATCAAAATAAATACCTTCAAATATAAAATCCTGTAAAAGTACATACAATCTGGTCAGGATAATAACTAATTCATGCTAACTCATTTATATAATATATATAGATGTAAAAATACAAGAAATATTGATCTAACATTTCCAGTACTGATACAAAACTCCATTATTCACTTAATTTATGGAAATAATTAGAAAATATTCACCACCTAAACTTCACTCACACTAACACATAAAATTTTCTTCAAAATGGACTGCTTACTATATGGGTGTCGAAACTGAGGTTTAACTCCATAAATTGTCCAGCAAACCATTGTCCCTATTTTTATTCTCTAACTTTTCTTGAACACAAACTAGCCTTCCAACGGTACTGCAGCTTCAGTAATACAAAAGCAGATATATACTTTGTCACTAAAATGCACGATTGAACGACTGCTGCAGAAGCAAAGTGCTGTACAAGGAAACAAGTATCCGCATATGGTGACAGTAACTATAATGTCCTTTTAAAAAGGAATATATATCTTTTCTCAGAATGCGGATGCAAAGGGACCAGGCTAAGGGTGTTCCTTCCGAGGACCAATTCACCAACAACTCTTTCAGGATGACGCCAGAAACCAACTGCTTCCAGACTTCCAGTTCTGTTGTGCCTCGAGACTCGCAAACTCTCTGCCTAGAGGCAGTGCCCTGAACTTCCATTTCATTAAGAATTGAAGTTCTAAGAACTCCTTCCATAAGGGTTATTTTCTGGCTCTAAATATGTTGGAGGGTTATGGACCTTTTGCTCCCTTCCCAGCAGTAATGGTGACTTCTGAGTACATGAAGAACCTACTTCCCAGTCGTTTCGTTGCTATTTTGACCCCTTTGACCTCTTGCATTTTCTAATCTGCTAATTGGGTTATGACCTGTGACCTGCGAGAGTATTGTACAGACATCTGACTGTGAGGGGTACCAGTATGTTCCTCAGATTATCAAAATGGCTTTAATTTATCATTTGGATAAAAAAAAAAAATATTTTCTTCGCCTTTCCATATTTAAAATCTGTTTATTTCCAAAGTTCTAAAAGTGGGATTTTTTTAGGGCCATTATAAAATTGGAATTACAAAGCGATAAGTAAGATGTTTTTAAGTAGCAATTCCTGGTACGAGTTCTCCCCGCTGCTACACCAATTTGAGTCTCCCATCAACGCTGTAATTCAATTGTTATAAAGGCTGTGATTTGCGATCTATCTGGGGGTGTTTTTATTTGCAAGTATAAAAAAAAGAAAGAAAAAAAACGGTGTACAATTTGAGCTAAGAAAACTCTCACACTGTACATTAGCTGGCAAAATCCAATAATAATTTACATCTTAATGTCGTGTTATTAGGGAACGCATAAGTATAGTAAATTGCGTCAATAATTGCCGCCCCAAATGATATTTAAGTATCCTTTGTCTGGGAAATTATATTAAAACTTGTATCAGGACGTCATGGCGCGGAAATATCAATTCAAACCTTCGCTTGTACAGACAGTTTTGCATTTGACATTTGGAGTTAACATTTGACGGTAAAAAAGGAACAAAACTAAACTAAAATTTATATCTATTAAAAAAAACAAACGACTACATAGCAGAAGGAAAAATTACAATAAGAGAGTAATTTAATAAAATAAAAATAAGTAATCACTTATAATTTAAATAATTAATAAATACTAACGTTAGCTGGTTTAAAAATGGCATAAAAATACTTGAACCGATATTGTTCTAAGATTGAAAAAAAGAGGAAAAAAATAAACAATGGACGAATTATAAAACGGCAGTAATATGTCATTAGGGATTAATAAAAGAATAAGAATAGCATACAATAAAGGATAAACAAAGAAAAAAAAAGATATCTGAAACAGAGGAGAAAGATTATTGATAAATTCATAAGATGTCATTTAGTTTAGCGTTTTATTGTGTTATAGAAAACATGTTTCTTCCTTTTTTTGACTCGCTTTAAATTTCCGTGACTATAATAATTATGACAATTCTATTATCGAATAATATAATAAAATAATAATAGAATTTCCACAAAATTTCAGTTTTTCCAACTGCTTAGGTTCAAATGGTGTTGATTTTATTGACAATAATGTTTAAAATTTCACTTCAGACAGAAAATTACTGTGTAATTATATATTAAAAAATATATTTTTTTGACCGGTGAGGAAGCAGTTGTTAGCTGCTTTTAATGACGAAAATAATTATTGAAATTTCATGAAAGAAAAAAAATAGTAATGTAAGCTGAAGCTTCTATTAATTACAATATCATTAATAATTATTAGAAAATCACTTAAAAAGCTATAATAAATTAAAAAATACAGAATTTCCAAAAATTTTAATTATTTTTAACTGAGGTCACCAACCTCCGAAATTCATACGCCAAAACCATCAGTTTTTTTTTTTTTATTATTATTATAAAATAAAGATGGTTTGAAATACAGTATTTTAACATGAAATTCAGGGAGCTGAAGCCATAAGACTCAATTAAAAAAAATAAGCTAAATAAATAATTAATTAAAAACTTACGTTAAATGATAAAACAAAACTAATAGTTTACCAATACAAAACTAACAGTATTTTGCGTCAAGGGAATTTTATTTTTTTCTTCTGTGTGTGTGTGTGTGCGTGAGAGAAAGAGAGAGAGATAGATAGATAGATAGAGAGAGAGAGAGAGTCGGATTTTACATTTTAACTCAAGGACAACTACTCAATTAAATCACCGAGTTTGATATACAGACAAAAACTTCGTAACCTGCGATTTGTTAATGAAAAACTGCCATGTTAAGATAGAAATATAGATAAATAGATAGAGTGACAGATAAACAGACACATAGATAGTGGGATATATATATATATATATATATATATTATATATATATATATATATATATATATATATATATATATATATATATATATATATATATATATATATATATATATATATATATATATATATATATTATATATATATATAGAGAGAGAGAGAGGAGAGAGAGAGAGATAGTGTCCTTGGACAAAAATGACTCATTCCAAGAGGACTCCATAACACACAAAGGAGCTTATTTTATTTTATATAAAGTCAGTGTACACTATATACAAAGACATCATGTACATTCTGTACTTATAATTTTTTGTTTATTATTATTATTATTATTATTATTATTATTATTATTATTATTCAAGAGCGCAGTTTGCTCTCATTATTTACTTATATGTGATTTTTCTGACTACGATGGGACACACATGAAAGAACGGAGTGCCTTAGCGCCTGCGACTATATCTATCTTCTCATCTTCAGAGATAACTGATTAACAAAAGAGATAGAGGAGCAGTATATTACAAATATGTGTTCAGAAAGTTTCGCTCGATTTTACAAATTTATAATTTGAGGTAATTTTTTTTTCATTTATAAAATCTTTCTGTCCACCCTGTATATTTAAATGTAAATAAACATAAATAACCAAATAATAAATAACACACACACACACATATATATATATATATATATATATATATATATATATATATATATATATATATATATATGTGTGTGTGTGTGTGTGAGCGCGCGCGCGCGCGTGTGTGTGAATAAAGGGATGAAAAATTAATTAAAAGCATTCATAAGAAATAAACTGTCTCAATAGCTTATACATAACAGCGTGTTCATATGTATTAGGATCATAAAGATAATTATAATGACTGAATCTTATTTTGTAAATGTGACTTTAACTTCCAGTTTTTGCCTGATTATCTTAAAAAGAGGGGGCAAGGCCCCGCCAAAATCATATATCACATGGAAATATTTTTATTATTCTTAAGATATACTGTTGAAAATTTTCTTGATAAGTGTGACACCAGGACAAGCGAAGAAAATTGCCCTCATCGGGCCTGGGCACGAAGAAACTTAAAACAATGAGAAACAGATGGGGAGTGCTGTGACCTGTCAGATGTGAAGGGATAATTAGAGATGCGTAAAGAATACACCGGGATGTTCTGTGTGGATGTAGGCATAGAAAAGAAACCGCAATTGAAAGAAAACTTAACATCTAGCTGTATTCTTCTTTTTTTTCTTATTATTATTATTAATTTATATATTATGTATGTGCGTATGTATGCGCATGCGAGAGTTACTTTTATCATTATGTTTTATAAGTTAAAGATTTTAAGGGAACGCACATTTATCAACTGCAAAGGATATAGGCATAAAAGAGAAGCAATATATATATATATATATATATATATATATATATATATATATATATATATATATATATATATATATATATATATATACAGTGAATATGTAAGTACTAATGAAAAAGAAATACATATTTAAAATGTATATAAAGGAGGTAAATACATACAGGCCATTAAGCAAATACATTAATTCAATAGTAACTGCATAAAGAAATATATATGTCAAATACATACATCTGTTTCTTGTATGTAAATAAATAAAAACAGGAATTAATGATAAAATAAGCATGTCAAATATACAAAGTAGTTTCCTGTATCTAAATTAATAAAAAAAACTGAATAAAAATTAAAATAAACGGGATCAATCACATATAATTATTTTCTATTTTGTAAATAAATAAAAAATGAATACGTAAAAAAAAAAAAATCAAACGCAAAATAAACAGGTTAAACACATCTAGATGCTTCCCATACCTACTGACACCAAAAACACCGGGAAACCAAACAAGACAAACACACAACGAACGACCCATTGTTTTTCACAAGGAAATACCACCGCAATCCCAGAAGTTTGGAAAAATGTAGCAAGTTCATGGCAAATATGGCTACGGTAGAGTTCATTTTCCGAGAAGGAAGAAGAAGAAGAATACAAGTCTAGCTGTCTTGACTTATAACAAGGTTATAGATGATTTTAGGGGCTGAGGTTAGGTTGGATGCTATTAGGCCGCTTTCACACCATAGTGGCACGTCGCAAGTGGCATGCCACGTGCCACGCCAGGTGAAAACGAACATCCGGAAATATATGAAACCCTTCAAACAGAATTGGCGTAACACGTCCCATGTGCCACTCTACTTCTGTGTGAAATGTTTCATATATTTCCGGATGTTAGTTTTCAATTGGCGCGCCACATGGCATGCCACATGCGACCTGCCACTTTGGTGTGAAAGCGGCCTTAGGTTAACTTTGCCGTTCATGATACATTCTCTGTCTCCTTATAAGTGAACGTCTATTTTTTTTTTTTTAATAAATAAAAGTTTAAGACCAATAGCAACGTCTTGGGTTAATTTAGTTACACTTTATTCAAGCTACATTAAATTCTCGAAGTCCGAAAAAGTATTTACTGAAATTTACAAAAGTGAAGGGCACATCAGCTTCTGCGAAATGTCTGTGCTAGACTGGTTACTAGATAATTAGATCTATTTTCCGCCTTAAAGAAAAATAAAAGCGTTCAAGTTATAATCACAGGCAGATTATGACTAGAAATTTTGGTACTCTAGATCTGGTTATTCCCAGAACCCGAATAATGGAAATAATTAACTAACAACCTGTTATAAAATGGAAACTATCTGAAGGAAACTTGATAAAATAAGCAAATAAAAGAACATAATAAAATGTTCAATGATACCCAGTTTCCCTTAACTAACGATACTTAGAGTAAATAATCAATATAATTAAATTAAATGAAAACCTGTGTTCACATTACTTGAGAGTAATTAACACAGTTAAATAGAAGGAAATCTTGAGGGTTCATTCTCGTTGCAGTAGAATCTTAAATGATCCGTAGATAAGTATTTATCATAATTATCTTGCATAGATAACGGGTCTTAATTATCTATTTTTCGCAGGTTGATTCTATGACGTATTAACATTAATATCATGCAGAAAAAGTAATTCATAAAGCTACTTTTTCCCTTCATGGATCAGCTTATCAAGAGCTATTATTAAACAGCCAAATTAAATAGGCGTGAATGCGGAACGACAGCTTACAACATGCCCATATCCTCTCCCATACTCCACTTCACCATTGCCTTCAATTACCATCTCCCATTATCGTATCTCAGAACTTTACAGCTAAACACGTGTACTTTAAGCAAAACACCACACATCCTCTGTGGCTTTTATCATAACAACTTCGTCAGGTACAACAACAACAACAACAATAATAACTTTAAATAACGATATGTAGCTTTTAGCGACAGGAGCGATAACGCTCTCCTCTGAGGTCAGGCTCGAGTCACGTTAGGTCAAAGGGTCATGCCACGAGCATTATGATACTAACCCAATTCACAGCCAATTAAAGGGAAATCAGCAGCAGCACAAGCCACCGACCTCCCGTTCACCTCTCCAACAGCAGCAGAAGCTTATGCTGCTGCTGTGTTACCTAGTTTTGCTCTTCTAAAACATTCTCTTTACCCCTTCAGCAAAATTTGCATTTCCAGTTTCTCTCCCTAGCTCAAAGAGATATGCACAGATGAACCACCGCAAATATCCAACAGCTAATACTCAAATTACTTCTCCGACAGCAGAATCGAGTGATACTGTGGTGCCTCTGGTCATACAACTCTAAAACACTGTATTTTCTTCAGTGATCTCAACTGTTCCATGCTTTTTCTCTGTTCCAGAAGACATATACATATATACTGTACCAGCAAAAGTTACTATGCCTACTACCTCCTTCGCC
>JAXCGZ010023235.1:0-17500 GCA_037179515.1 Halocaridina rubra
ATACCATAATTAGCATTGCATCTACCTACATGAATATATTCATTTGAGAGACTATATTATAACTATTATTTATTTTGTCATTAATTTCATCATTTTCTCATGAATAAATGGAATTTGTTTATAAAGCTAATCTAAATCTTAGGAAATCCTTAATTATGTACAATATGATAAAGATATATCTTTTTATTTGAGAATGTGATGCTCGTCTGCTTGTTTACAGAACGGACGAGGACTTTCTCTGAGGACAGCACCAGGTTAGGGCCTATTGTTAGAGATTCGTAAAATTCGTGTAAATTTACGAGCCTCCCTTTTCGCCCCTTGGACTAGTGCTGTCGAATTTGTCAAGCAGTGACTCTGTTTCAATATTGCATAAAGTTTTTGGATTTTGAACATTTACCATTTCGATATTAAGTGTTGTTTATTTTGATGTGTCCAGCAGTCGTGCCTGGAGCTATAACTCTATGTTACAAAAGTAAAATTTAACCTTTTCTTTTGGGCTGAAATATTGCTCCATTATAATATTAACTTTTTTTTAATATATTTTTATATTTTATCGATGAGTCTTTCATTTAAGCCTGGATTTATGCAGTGTTCAGTTAATATTATTTAGTGTATTTGTGTTATTAACCAGTGGGAGTTCTCCACTAACTATTAAGCAAACGCAATTCATGCTCTTCCCCTTTAGTACCGTACAGTTTGTCTTATATTTAATTATAAGCCAGTAAGTTTTAGCCCAACTTTATTTGAAGTTGGTGGAGTAAATATTTTTTGTATTCGGTAGTCTGCAAAAAACTGAGAGTAGACTATTCATTGACCAGGTGAAAGCAGGCATTCTGGGAATTGTCACCACATATTCTAGTTTTTTCTGGTCCTTCGAACCGGATTATGCCTAGCCTAGCTAGCATACTATACTATATTTACTGAATGGAATTTGGAATAGGCTACCTTTGGATTTGTTTTTGAACTTTGATATTAAAACACTGCGCATAAATCCATCGCATATTTTTGTGATATCACTGCTGATGTCGAATTCTTTAGTCCAAGGGAAAGTTTAGATTAGCTATTTGAATACATGCGTGTGTAATCAAGTGTACCTAATATATAAATATTATAATCCTAGTGAATTTAGGTATTAGTTTAGTTTGGCCACCTAGCCAAAATTATTGTGATTTGTATAAGGTAAAGATTAATCCAGCAAGATGTCTTTACCATCAATTGATGGAAGCAAAGCGTTTGAACTTTACAAGGTTGTAACCGATGATCTGACAGATATGCTCACTTCTATAGAACATGACCTTAAAGCGTCTCCTCCACCATCCTTGCGGTCGTTACAGATTTCAGAAGCAGAACTTACAAAGTTGTACGAGTCCATTGATGTACATTGGACAGCTAGTCAAGATGCTATTGATAGTACCCAGCTTAGCCAAGATTCTAGAGCGCACAGAACTCTGAAACGTAATGCCTATAAAGTGCTCATACAAATTAAGTCAACTATAGATGATCATTTGTCCTTTGGTAGTCAAGCACAAGCTACAACTAGTCAAGCTCCTAGTCAGACAGTAGTACCTGCTAGACCCCTTCCACACCTTAAGTTGCCTGAGATTAAGATTCCTGAATTTGATGGTCAGTTGAGTCAGTGGAATTGTTTTTGGGATTCCTTTAGTAGTTTAATTGATAGTCGTCAAGACATTGACCCAGTATTGAAATTTAGCATGCTCAGCTCTTATTTGAGAGGTAAAGCTTATAGAACCATTGAAGGTCTTCCCATAACTAGTGGTAATTACAGTATAGCATTAAGTTTGTTGAGAAAAAGCTTTGCCGACAGTGACCTTTTGTTGCAACAATTACATTTAGATTTGATGGACAAGAAACCCCCTGAACATAATTTAACTGAGTTGACTGAATTTCACTTAACATTTCAACGTTTGTTGATGCAAATAGAGGGTGTAACCCAAGTACCTTGTGATGACTACCTAATAAAAGACATAATTGCTAAGAAACTTAGTCCCAAAACTTTAGAGTACCTTTTTAATAAGTACAGTACTTATACTTTGACTATTACACAATAGAAAGGATGGTATTGGACACCTTATCAAGGTCATGGAATGCTCTCGTATTCTCTCTGATCAGTCTAGGAATAAGCAAGGTTCACATTCTGATGCACATTCCAAAACTAAAGTAGTAACTAGTCAGATTTCTAGTACAAATTCTAATCATAGGTTTAGTACAGTACCGAAACAAGTAGTTGTGTCCCAGACTCAAAATAAGTCTAATTCGTCATCTAGCAATTCAAGTACTTGGAACAAACCTTGTCTCTTTTGTAAGAATATTCATAATACTAAGTTTTGTTCTAATTACGCAACTCATGAAGCCAGGAAGAACAGAGTTAGAGAGTTAGAACTACGTTTTGTGTGTATGCAGAAAGGCCATAGAGCCTCACAGTGTAGAGAGACGGCTGAGTGTAGAAATTGTAATGGCAAACATCATACCTTTCTCTGCATGAAACTAACCAACCGTAGTACTGCAGTTAATCAAGTGTCAGTTGCGTCTTATGCCCAAACAGTTATTAATAATGGAACTAACCTTAACAGTAACATTCCCACTAATCAAGTAGTAGTGGATGATAAGTTTAGAATCCTGTCAAGAAGAGATGTCAGTGTCGCTAATTCTGTTCAAACAGATGTCCAGACTAATAAGGTTCCACTTCCTTCAGTAGCACTTCCTACAGCAATTGTTAAGATTTCTGGTGCTGGGGTACGTGAAACAGTTAGGATGTTTTTAGATACCGGTGCTCAACGGTCTTTCATTCATTTTGCAGTAGTAAAGCGCCTTAAACTCAATCCAGTGTTTCGTATCTCACTTAAACTGACTTCATTTGGTAATCAAGCCGAAAACATTTTGTGTGACGTCGTTCGTGTTGTAGTACGCATTGGTACACAACGTATTCCGATTTATGCTGTCGTCTATGATAAGGTTAACACTACGTTATATGTACCTGGCATTGCTAGTGTTGCAGAAACACTCACAAAAAAGGGGATCAAACTTGCAGATCCTAACATTGATTCTGATGTGATTAGTGACATAAGTATGGTAATTGGTGCAGATTACTATTCTAGATTTGTGACCAACCATACTTTCTATTCTGGAATTACACTTTTGTCTAGTCCAGCAGGCTCGATTATCTTTGGACCTATGCCAAAGTGGGCAATTAGTTCTCAGACAGTTAACACAGTTAATGGGCAACATGTGCTTTGTGCTCGTGTAGGAGTACAAACCCTTGAGTCCGAAGTTCAGAACCTTTGGAATTTAGATGTTATTGGTATTAAGAATGAAACTTTAACACCTGAGGAAGTACAATCAGTGAGTCATTTTAAGTCCACTTGCCAGAAGGCAGACAATCAGTATTTTGTGGAATTACCCTTTAAGGGCACTGAGAGACCAACAACTAACTATAGAAGAGCTTATGGTCAGCTCATGTCACTAGCTAAATCCTTTGCAACTCGTCCAGAACTTTATGGACAATATTCAGAGATTTTTAATGAGTACATTGAATTGGGATTCATTGAGGAAATTGATAACCCTACAGTTACAGATGGGTTAACTCATTACTTGCCTCATCATCCAGTCTACAAGAATTCTCCTACCACTCCTATTAGAGTAGTGTGTAATGCTTCTAGTAGAGCTGATTCACAAGCAAAGAGTCTGAATGAATGTTTACTAACAGGCCCAAGCCTAACCCATAAACTTGTTGATTCACTCATTGAATTTCGTACTAACCCTGTAGCTGCTGTATCAGACATTTCCAAAGCCTTTCTACGTATAGGTATTCTGCCAAACTGCAGAGATTTCTGTAGATTCTTGTGGTTCGAGGATGAAACACTTCAGAAAATAGTTACCTATAGATTTAAAGTAGTACTCTTTGGTACAACATCATCTCCCTTTTTGCTTCAGAAAACACTCACATATCACTTGGAGACACATTCACATCCAGTAGCTAAGTCTCTGATCTCTCATTTCTATGTAGATAACTTTGTTTGTACCTATTCAGACTCTGAACAGTTAAAAACAGAGTATCCCATAGTAAATTCTATTTTAGCAGAAGCTTCTATGCCATTACAAGGTTGGGTGAGTAATGATGTAAAATTTCATGATGAAGTAGGTGTTAATCATGACCAATTGGATCTGAATAATATAAATGTTTTAGGAATTTCTTGGAATGTTGTAAACGATGAAATCAAATTGTACTCCAGTAAGAAAGTGTGCAAGGAGGAATGCGTGCATCATCAAATCACCAAGAGATCAGCTGTATCTGTAATTGCTAGTGTATTTGATCCTTTTGGATTGTTATCACCAATCTTGATCAAGGGAAAGTTATTCATTTCAAAATTATGGAGAAGTAAATGTTCTTGGGATGAACCTTTGCCAGAACCTTTAGTACAAGAATTTTCAGTTATTTGCAGAGATTTGAATCAGTTGTCAACCATTCAATGTCCTAGATTTGTAATTGTCCCTGGTGTATCAGATTTGCACATATTTTGTGATTCATCTAAAGTGGCTTATGGATTAGGACAAATGTTCTCAGGACTTAGGAAGCAGTTTTGGATCTCTAAAGGTAGAGTTATTGTGAAGAAAATATTAAAACCATGTATTTTGTGTAAAAAGGCAGTTGGCAAGACGATCTCTCTACCAGGTCCCCCTCCTTTACCAGAGGGAAGAGTCAGATTTGTTAGACCCTTCAACTTAGTTGGAGTAGGATAGGTTGTAAATGATGCCTTTAAATTTTCTGTTTTTGTTCTACACTTTATTATGTTTGTACATGTGATTTATTTAGCTTCCTACCCTTTTTGGGGGGAGAGTGTGGTGATCTGTCTATCACACACAGTTTCATTAGTTATACCTTGTGTGTGTTTTATTGTAATACCATAATTAGCAT
The DNA here is from genome assembly GCA_037179515.1 of Halocaridina rubra. NCBI lineage: Eukaryota > Metazoa > Arthropoda > Malacostraca > Decapoda > Atyidae > Halocaridina > Halocaridina rubra. Next base: position 4,934 of record JAXCGZ010023235.1, read on the forward strand.
TGCATCTACCTACATGAATATATTCATTTGAGAGACTATATTATAACTATTATTTATTTTGTCATTAATTTCATCATTTTCTCATGAATAATTGGAATTTGTTTGTAAAGGTAATCTAAATCTTATGAAATCTTTAATTATGTACAATATGATAAAGATATATCTTTTTATTTGAGAATGTGATGCTCGTCTGCTTGTTTACAGAACGGACGAGGACTTTCTCTGAGGACAGAACCAGGTTAGGGCCTATTGTTAGAGACTCGTAAAATTCGTGTAAATTTACGAGCCTCCCATTTCGCCACTTGGACTAGTGCTGTCGAATTTGTCAAGCAGTGACTCTGTTTCAATATTGCATAAAGTTTTTGGATTTTGAACATTTACCATTTCGATATTAAGTGTTGTTTATTTTGATGTGTCCAGCAGTCGTGCCTGGAGCTATAACTCTTTGTTACAAAAGTAAAATTTAACCTTTTCTTTTGGGCTGAAATATTGCTCCATTATAATATTAACTTTTTTTCAATATATTTTTATATTTTATCGATGAGTCTTTCATTTAAGCCTGGATTTATGCAGTGTTCAGTTAATATTATTTAGTGTATTTGTGTTATTAACCAGTGGAAGTTCTCCACTAACTATTAAGCAAACGTAACTCATGCCCTTCCCCTTTAGTACCGTACAGTTTGTCTTATATTTAATAATAAGCCAGTAAGTTTTAGCCCAACTTTATTTGAAGTTGGTGGAGTAAATATTTTTTGTGTACGGTAGCCTGCAAAAAACTGAGAGTAGACTCTTCATTGACCAGGTGAAAGCAGGCATTCTGGGAATAGTCACCACAATATATATATATATATATATATATATATATATATATATATATATATATATATATATATATATATATATATATATATATATATATATATATATATATATATATATATATATATATATATATATATATATATATATATATATATATATATATATATATATATATATATATATATATATATATATATATATATATATATATATATATATATATATATATATATATATATATATATATATATATATATATATATATATATATATATATATATATATATATATATATATATATATATATATATATATATATATATATATATATATATATATATATATATATATATATATATATATATATATATATATATATATATATATATATATATATATATATATATATATATATATATATATATATATATATATATATATATATATATATATATATATATATATATATATATATATATATATATATATATATATATATATATATATATATATATATATATATATATATATATATATATATATATATATATATATATATATATATATATATATATATATATATATATATATATATATATATATATATATATATATATATATATATATATATATATATATATATATATATATATATATATATATATATATATATATATATATATATATATATATATATATATATATATATATTGTGTGTTTAGATTATATCTTCTTTGATTTTCAAGATAGCGCAGTTATTCTTGCGTCTGAAATAACAAATTCTTATATATTGTCCATTACTGATCTTTTAACAAAACTAAATAAAAAAAATGACTTAGTCATCCCTTTAAAATTCTCAATTGACGTTTTCTGAAAATAATAGTCAAAAGAAAACTTTGTTTTCAAAAAATACGTCACTCTAATATACATTTAATCAGCATTACTATGTTATCTTTTGCCCCCTTGTTCCTACGGTAAAGAGTCTTTTGCTTGTAAGTGCCCATTTCCTATACATTATTTTTTTTTCTAATCGATGTCGCTTGCCAAATCTGTCATTAAAAATAAAAGTATTTTGTATGCAACTTCTTCTCTAGCGCCATTCTGATTGTCAACTATTTATAAACAAAACTAATAAATTTTTCCATACATTCTGCTCTAAGGCCTTCTTATGAGGCTTTGAACTATGACCTATAACTCTAAGACCACCCATGTTGCTCTATGTCAAGTCTGCTAAAATAATGGAGATATTTAAGATCCATTAAAATATCCGCCTCTTCTTTCTTATAGCTTCAGATTGTAGTAAGTCGAATATCCTTATTATTGAGTTTTTAATTTCTTTAGCCCTTTTTGTAGCATGTCTTTGAACTTAAACTGCAAATACGTTTATTAGGTGATAACTCCAGAGGAGTTGCTGCATAGATAAGCTTTACAATCGTACAAGTCGTGTAGAAATTACCGAACATTTCTTTTATTCATATGGCAGACGGTCACCTTTATGCTTGCTGAGAAAACCTACTCTCACTATACAATTTATGTGTGTTTTTTGAAGGCAAACTTATCAGAAGCTTTACCCAGAGATCTAACTCATTCTCAGAGTCTTGAAGTTCTTCTCCTGCTGTTCAATAGCAACTATTACCTTCCTTGGTATTGAATATCATTAAGAAAATTATTTGAACACACAAACAGACAATAACTATCTCCATGATGATCTTTACTACTAATCTCCTTAAATTTTGCATTGTCTTCAAACATATATACAAATGGAATATCAGTCTTTGCACATCATATGCTTGCAATGATGCATAGAGATGTATGACTCTCACCCTTTACTGCCTTTCTTTTAAATTATTTTTTTTTATCCACTCTAAGACAATTTCGCCTTGTATTCCATATTTTCTTTTCATTTACTCAAGACTTCGGAAAATCTAAGACTAGGCATTCTGCTTAGCCTAAAAAACTTTTTTTTTTCATGTAAGTTAAGGCTTACCTCACCATTAAAATTCAAAAAGTTGGTTTGTGTACACCGGCCCTTTAATGAAGCCATATTGTCTCACTGACAATACAAACAAAATATCAAAAAGATTTCATGTCAATGGAAATATCTAATTTAGTAGTTTATCTATATCTTAGCACACTATGCTAGTCAGTGAGCCTGGCCGATAGTTAAGAGATGTGAGTTGCCTTTCTTCTTTGAAAATAGGTGGATGGTTCGCCTGATCGCTTGTTTCCAGCATCTTAATAATTCCATAGCTTTTAGAGGCTACATTTAAGCAGAGATGATAGTATATGATTCTTTATTTCAATTAACAACTAAAAGAATATTTTCTGACCTTTCTTCGAGCTCCTAAAGAGTAAAGTACTATTTTTTGTTTCTATATTTATTTTACTACATATAATTAAGCACTATGTTATTTATACATATATTATATTATCTATAACAATAATGTCAAACAGATTATATGACGTATTCGAAGAGAAAATAGAAATATGATAGTCTACCCCTTAATAGTTACTTTTAACGTTTTCTGAACATGATAGTTTTCAAAGAAAATATCTTGATCAACCAAAATGAGGCAACAATATTCACTTCTTCATTTAACGACGATGTTTTTGCTATTTATTCTTACAAGAAAAAAGACTTATGCTCGTAAGTCACCCACTACACTGATTTTTGTTTATTTCTAATAGCTAGAGTTCACTAAAAGTTTCATTACGGTTATAAATGCTTGTAGTGCTATATATATATATATATATATATATATATATATATATATATATATATATATATATATATATATATATATATATATATATATATATATATATATATATATATATATATATATATATATATATATATATATATATATATATATATATATATATATATATATATATATATATATATATATATATATATATATATATATATATATATATATATATATATATATATATATATATATATATATATATATATATATATATATATATATATATATATATATATATATATATATATATATATATATATATATATATATATATATATATATATATATATATATATATATATATATATATATATATATATATATATATATATATATATATATATATATATATATATATATATATATATATATATATATATATATATATATATATATATATATATATATATAATATATATATATATATATATATATATATATATATATATATATATATATATATATATATATATATATATATATATATATATATATATATATATATATATATATATATATATATATATATATATATATATATATATATATATATATATATATATATATATATATATATATATATATATATATATATATATATATATATATATATATATATATATATATATATATATATATATATATATATATATATATATATATATATATATATCATATTTTGCCCCTGGCAGGAATTCAATCCTAGGATACATAATCAGTGAGCCAAAAAAAGCAAACCTCACAGCTAACTGCCATGCGTAATAATGAACGACTTCTTTCTTGTTGTGTTATTATTCATATTACAGCTTTTTCCTAACCTCACTTCTGGCTTCGAGTTTATATTTGATTTAGATCACATGCTATATAGGCATCAATAACACTCAAATAAACATATATTATATGTTAGAACAAAAATCATATTTTGCCTCTGACCAGGAATCGAACCTAAAACTCAAAATTAGTTTGCCAATGCGCTGCAAACTACACCTTTGGAGGTCTAAAAGAAAAAGCAATCCTCAGAGCTAACTGCTATGTTTGGGAATGAAAGTATTCATACTGATTGCATTTTCTTAATATTACAGCTTCTTGCGAACCTCACTAGTGGCTTCGTTTTCACATTAAATTCAAAATCCATGCTAGTTAGTCATCGATAATAATCAGATTAACACATTAATATATGTGAAAACATTAATTATATTTTTCCCCTATCCGCAGCTCGAACCTATGACATAATTAGTGTGCCAAAGCGCTACCAAGGTATTCATTCCCCAGCATAGCACTTAGCTATAAGGTTTGCTTCTTTTTCAACGCCTTCAGAAGATTAATTGGTAGCAGAAAGATTCAGCCAAACATCACTCACTTTAATTCTTTTGCTGTGAACAATGGCTATATCCGTTCAAAATTTAATTACTGTTACCGGCGGAAAGCGAATTTACCCCACGAGTTTGGAAAACCTATCCTTATACTGTGAAAAGATGATACGCCCTCAGTGACTTCCGAACATCACACCAACCCTCACCGACCCAGTAAGTACTGCCATTAACATTTGCTTAACCAGCAGGATATTTATTTTTCAGTTCTAGGGGACTAGTTATTTTTTTAACTCTATATCTGCTGTATTGCTTAATTGTTTGATTATTATTATCAATTATTTATTGTTTGTTTACCTTTGCTAGCACGAATGAGAACACGGAGGTTTTTCCGAGTAGACAAAGAGATTTGCTTGGTAGTAGGATATGCTCATAGAAATGCAAAGAAACGGGGTTGCAGGAGAATTGATCCAACTGCTGCAATATTAGGCATTCTGAAGGAAATATGCAGCCTAATTTTGTTTTGTCCAGTATTCTGCATTCATAATGTGAAAAGAGAGGCAGAGATACTGGGAATTTCCAAAGGAAGCAATTCACTTATTATTGTGAGTAATGAATTGAAAAGCCTTTACTCTGTGTTACATCATGTTTTGAGGAATGACAAACTAAGACAATATTAAAAAGGCAAACCATTGCAATGAACAATAATTCAGCACACAGATGTATTTTAAATGAATAACTGCAATCAGAGTGTCTTATTAGTACACATTTTTACTGTTTTCACCCCCCCAAAAAAAATCGCCTATTTCCTTAATTTGTCTCACATATTCTTCCAAACATCTATTTACTGGGAAAGAATCAAACAATTGTACTGATAGATATGAAAATCTTATTTTCAAGAGATACTGAGAAGGCAGTGCAGAAGCAGAAAATACCAATTTTATTTTTTGGTGGATAATTAACATCATTACAGGAACGACTATGAAAGTTTAATTATGAAGTGAAAGGTGTAAATCAGATAAGTCGTATCTAATTTAGCAGGTTATGTGAATTTCTTTGCTAGAAATTACTTTGAAGCAAAAGCTGTTACTGCCTGAGTAGATTTGCTGGAAATAACTTTGGAGCAAAAGCTATTATTGCTTAATTGAGTGGATTACTTTTCTGAGTACCTAATAAACATCAATGCATGCATAAATTGTATTATATTACGAGCTTATAAAAAGTACCTACATATTTATGTATACATACGAGTAGCAGTAATTTTGTGTTTAAGCAGTAATTGCTAATGATATTAAAGCTTATTCATATATGATATTTTGCAGTTTGAATGATTTAATAACAATTAAGATCAATTAAATTAAATTTCCAACTAATTAGTGTAAGATTAGTGTGCTCTTTAATAATTATGCATTAAAAAATACAGTGGAATACATGGCGTCGTCTAGGAAAGTTTCCATATTTATTAATATTTCAGTGATTTCATCTGGAACTTGATAGTAACGTTCATTTATAGTTCTCAGTTTATTATCGAGTTGCTTTGTCAGTTCATATACTTTAAAATACATTTTTAAAAGCTTATTGTCTTTTAACATAGCGGCAAATTTATGTTAAATTCTTAGTAAAAATATCTCTCTTTTAAGTGTTAATTTCCTTTGCTGATTATAAAATCTACTCGCGATATAATTATAAAGAGTATCTTATTCTTTTTATGTATGCGAGTGAATAATTTTTTTCTTAAAATAGCTCGCATGAAGTGATTTTAGGTCGCTTTAATATGAAAATACTGGTATGATTACGATTTTTTTTTTTTTTTTGTAAACTGTGTTCAAAGTGCTACCTCATAAAAGGGAATAATATACAGAATCTCTTTTTGCATAGAAAGAAAAAAAAAATTGTTTTCCTTTAACTTATGATATACACTGCTTGGCATGCTAAATTAGTTTTTATTAACCTCTTTTTAACTGCTACTCAAGTCCGGAATTCAATAGAATGAGTGTGTTGTTCTAACTCTGCAATCCTGATAATTTGCACATTAGGAGATTAATGATTTTGATGATGCTTATCTGAAGATAAGTATTATTTTCTCTTTAATGAATTATGAATTAGTATTTTGATAAATAAGATAATGTGCAATAATCGTCGCGCATATCTGTGTTTATAGTTAAAATATTACTTTTTTTTTAAAGTGTTATGTTAGTTATTTTAGCTCCTAGTAAGTATTAATTTGTAACGTATTTCTAATTCATGGTCATCATTAACCCTTAAAAGAGATGGTTTTACAGTTTATTAAAGTCAATTTCATCTTTGCCATGTTTTGTTTAAATTCCGTTTCAAGGTATGCTTGATTTCTGGCAAAGGTGTGCGCTTCAACTCAACCCTCTCTCTTCTAAAGGCAATCACGGCCACAGTATGCGTATGTGCGTGTGTGTGTGTATGTATTTCAATTGCGGTTTTTTTGTAATGTTACCCAGAAAAAAAGGAGATTAGGGGTATGCCATAGTTTAATCTATTCTTAATTACTATTGTATAAGATACTAGAAGACATACTTGATATAAATATAGCTCAAGAGCCTTCTTGTGAAAATAGGCTCTTAGGGAATGAGAACTCTACGTGAATGCCTTAATATAGAATAAAAGTTGTTCTCTAATTAGGCGAGATATGTTTATTTACTTTTTCAATTTATGCGTAGCGAGAACAAGCAAACCACATATAATAGTTTATGTTCATAGCGTGATAGTGTTAACTTTCTTAATCCAGAACATTAGCTCGATAACTTTTAGCGAAAGATAGAAAATGCTTGAGCTCAACAATATGGAAGGGGCTGAGGTGCACTTGGCACCCCTCGTTGTCCAGTTGTACCCCGTTGGATGTTGTCTTGAGCCTGCTGTGGATACAACCTGATCCCACTGGGACGTGAGAGACATATTGGTTTTGTTAAGAAAGCAGTGCTACAGCATGATGAGGCTAATGGAAGAAGAAGCCAAGAGAAGATGCATTCAGTCACAACTGTAAAAATATTTATGCTAGATGTCTGTTTTTGAATTCATACATTTTAAGTATAGCAAAGCCCCAGTACCCTATTTAGAAGTAGGATTGCATATGAAATATAGTTTCTCATTTATTAAAAAAAAAAGTAAAATGGTTGCCAGATGTATGTGATTCTGGTAATTATTGATGTTATTGTTGTTATTAATGTTATTTGTAATGATACTGTAAATGGACATAATAATATTTGCAACTTCATTGTTGTTCTTGTTGTTAGTGATGCTATTTTAGTCCTTAATGCTAGTGTTGCTGTTTTCAATGTCATCTTTCTCATTATTGATTTTTTTTATTGCACTCTTGAATATTTTTGTTCAGATAATCAGTGAATGTTTCAATTAAAAAAAAAAAAAAAAAAAAATATATATATATATATATATATATATATATATATATATATATATATATATATATATATATATATATATATATATATATATATATATACATATATATATATATATATATATATATATATATATATATATATATATATATATATATATATATATATATATATATATATATATATATATATATATATATATATATATATATATATATATATATATATATATATATATATATATATATATATATATATATATATATATATATATATATATATATATATATATATATATATATATATATATATATATATTTATATATATATATTTATATATATATATATATATATATATATATATATATATATATATATATATATATATATATATATATATATATATATATATATATATATATATATATATATATATATATATATATATATATATATATATATATATGTATATATATATGTATATATATATATATATATATATATATATATATATATATATATATATATATATATATATATATATATATATATATATATATTGGTTACGCTATGGAAAGTGTCAGGGATATCTGGCCCCCTTTCTGTAGATGAGTGTTCAGGATAAGCTTCTGGCAGGATGGTATGTGCTTGGGCACTGACTGAGTCAAAAAGGCCATAGGTAGTCACTACCGTGGACCTTAGCACCGGATTCAGACACCACAATCCACAAGAAATGTCATATGTGATCTATAATCTAAGGATCTTAGGCACCTCCACGGATGTAATAACCACAATAAAATATGCCCAAACTGCCTTGCTGGAATCCCTATGAACGTACATATTTACTGTGATTGGTCTGGTTTAGCCCTAAGAATTTTATAGTCCCCGTCTCCTCTGAAGGTGCAAGAAGCCTAAATAGAGGAGTCTTGTTTATTCTAGAGTTATTCTTAGGCAAGTCGTCAGCTCTCTTAAGTCATCCATATTCAGTATTCAGTCATTCTAGATAGTCATCAGTCAACCATCAGGCATTTTTAAGCTAAGACTGTATATAATAGCTAGAAGTTGCTGCGAGCTACTTCGATACCGAATAATATGTCTATTCTCCCAAGACCCATGTCTGATTTATGATATTCCTCATATGGAAACGTAGTTGTGTAAGGCATAGCAATAAGACATCCTCCTGAGAGCAGATCTCTTTGCAAATCGCCACATTCTTGTGGATGTCACCAACAAACGCCTGATTTGTTCCGGGTTTACGTCATAGACTCCCTTTTCTACCTAGGGATAGGACGGTTGCCTTTTTGCGGAGGACTTGTTTTGGCAGATGTAATCGTTACCCTGAGTGCATGCCCTTGTTAACCTCAGACCATGACTGGGCGCACTCTCTCGACCTGACTCCTCAAAGTCGAGGACGCTACCCCTTGAGCCACGGTGATTACCCACCAACAAACTTCAGTTTCCCAAATCGATCTAGTAATAACAAACTCCAAACATATGATAACTAAGTGTGACGTAATGCCAAGCCCTATAGCAGACCACGAGGAAATTGTAACGTCCCTAAATATTCGCAAACCAAAGAGACAACCAATCTTTAAAACATTCAGATGCTTAAGAAATTATTCACAAGAATTACTTTGTAGTTTACTTATGAATGAAGTACATAAATTAAATGAAATTCTATATACCGATAATATTAATACACAAGTAAATATTTTAACCAGTGTATTATCATCATGTATAGATCGATGTGCACCACTCATGACAAGAGAAATATTTCGTCCCCCCGCTCCTTGGATAACAGATGACATAAAAAACATTATGAAAGAAAGAGACAAACTACAAAATGAAGTAAAACTACAAAGAGATAATATCCCTTTAAGAGAAAAGTTTACAGAGCATAAGAAACAAGTAAAATCATTATTAAGTAACAGTAAGAAACAGTATTACAAAAATGAATTTCAAAACGCTAAAGGCAATATCTCTGATACATGGAAAATTGCTAAAACCATGCTTTCCAATAACTGTAATAAAAGTAGTAACATATCAATTATACCTGATGAGGTAGATGTAAGTGCTAAAGCAGAAGAGTTCAATAATTTTTTCGCTGAAGTGGGGAAAAAAACCTTTGAAAAAACAAAAAAAGAAATAATAAATGAAATCAATAATAGTAATGGTGGTAATAATAATGATGATGGTAGTAGTAATAATAATAGAAATGTTGATAATGGTGTAAATAATAATGATGGTGGTAGTAATGGTAATGATAATAGTGATGATGGTAGTAATAATAATAATAATGTTCAAGAACATAGTGCATTCAATAGAAGTAATGATGTCTTTAACCCTACTACAGTAGATTGTAATACAGTAATCTTAGTAATAAAAAATCTGAAAGACTCTAATGCATATGGATCAGATGGAATTTGTTTTCGTTTTATTAGAGATTCATTATTTGTAATAGCTTATTATCTGACGGTAATAATCAATACTTCCATAGTTACCAATATCTACCCAGATTTATGGAAAAATCCCCATGTAATTCCTGGTTTTAAAAATGGAAATCCTGACGACGTCTCTAACTATAGACCAATCTCTTTACTACCAATTTTATCAAAGATACTTGAAAAGATTGTTGCAAATCAGTTAAGTGAGTTTCTTGAAAAAAATAAACTTATTGCAAAAAGTCAACACGGTTTCAGGCCAAAATTATCAACTGAAACTGCCTTATTGAAAATATCAGATGAAATATACAAAAATATAGATAATAAGAAAATATCATTGCTACTACTACTCGATCTTTCTAAAGCTTTTGATAGTGTACACCATACCATTCTATTAGAAAAATGCAAAAAAATGAACATTGACCCAAGCTGGTTCGAGAACTATTTAAAAAACCGCTACCAGTCAGTCAGAATAAAAGATGTAGTCTCAAGTCGCAAGAAGGTATTGTTTGGGGTCCCTCAGGGATCGATCCTAGGACCTATACTTTTTCTAATATATGTAAACGATCTAGTAAAATATTTACCTAACTGTTATGTCATTCAATATGCTGACGATACTCAAATCTTAATTGAAGGAGAAATTAATGATTTAGAAAATATTATTCGTAGAGCAGAAGAAATTTTGTATATGGCTAAACGTTACTTTCTAAAAAATGGTCTGTTACTTAATGAAACTAAAACCCAATCTATTCTTATCGGATCCAGACAATTATTATCAGAAGTTGATGACAATCTTCATATAAATTTTAACGGTAATATCATTAAGCCAATGAACTCGGTAAAGAACCTAGGTGTCTATTTTGACCGTTACATAAATTTTGAAATGCATATAGATGAAATTTATAAAAAAAGTAATGGGTACTCTAATATATCTAAATAGGGTAAAAGACTCATTTGAAACATCAACTCGTATAATAATTGTCCAGTCCTTAGCTATGAGTTTAATTAATTACTGTCTCAAAGTTTGGGGATGTACAAATAAGACTCAATCACAAAGAATACAAAAGTTACAAAACTTTGCAGCACGAGTGGCTGTTGGCAATGTAAGAAAATACGAGCACATCTCTCCTGTTTTAAAAGATCTAGAATGGATAAAGATTAGAGATAAATATGTTTTTGATATATGTACCTTTGTTTTTAATATACTAAGAAACAATATTCCTGATTGCTTGTATAATTTTTCTACAGTAAGCTCAGTTACCGGGTTAACTACCCGTCAAGGGGAAGATTTATTAGTACGAAGGTCTAAAACTGATATTGGCTCAAGAGATATAAACATTCGTGGACCTCATTTATATAATCAGCTTCCCAGAGAACTAAAAAATGCTGGTTCAGTGTATACTTTTAAATATAATCTTAAGAAGTTACTCTTAAAGGAAGATTTTACTTGTAAATTTTAATTGTACACCCATATTTGAATACCCAATGTATGTTGGAAATAAAGTCTTATTATTATTATATTATTATTATTATATGGTCAACAACCGAAACGGGTCACAATCATGCAGACACGCATGCCTTACATCCACGTGCGAGCCAGCATAGGCAGTCTTGCTTGGTCTCAAAATCATTATACTTAAAATCCCATCATCCATAACCCACATGTAATACCCACAACTCGTATCCCTCAAGTTTGTATGTTATATTCTTCACTGAATATTTTATATGTCTAGTGTAAACGGAGTTATTCTTTTCTCTTTTAGCCTCTGGTGGGAAGTATCCTGAATAATCACCGTTCCTCTTGATCACAAAATGGGATCAAATATCAGGG
>JAXCGZ010023235.1:35000-45000 GCA_037179515.1 Halocaridina rubra
TACTGACTGAAACTCCTTGTTCAATTCTTTGCAGATCTCTTCGTCCGTCTCAGTGATGCTTCCATCCGCTCTCTTTAGCCTTAAAACCTGTTCTTTTACCTTCAGTTTCCCTCTGATAAAGCTGTGGAAAAGCTTGGGATTTTCTTTAGCCTTCCTGGTGATGTCCCTCTCATAATCTTTCTCTGCCTCTCTCCTTTTACTTAGGTAGTCATTTCTTGCTCTTTTGTAGGTTTGCCAGGCATTTATGTTTTTTCTCCTCCTATACCTTTTCCAGCATTTGTCTCTCCACTCCTTAGCTCTTTTACACCCATTATCGAACCATTTCTCTCTGGCATGAATTACACCTACTTTGGTGACAGGTATGCAGCAATCTACTATCTTCCCATATTTCTCACAAAAGATGTCATACATTTCTTGTACAGATTTGTTGTAAAATAAGGTTCTCCAGTCAATAACTGCAAAAAGCTCATTCATTTTGATGTAATCTCCTTTCTGATAGTTCCTCCTCATGTCCTCAGTGCCTCTACTCTCAGGAAGAATGTCTTCAATGATATACTCCATCAACAACACACAGTGGTCACTCTTTCCAATTGGTGGTTCATACTCAATATTTTCAATATCCAACACATTATCTGTGAACACCAGATCAAGTAGTGATGGCTCATCCCCACCCCTGGCTCTTGTTGGTTCCATTACATGTTGGTGTAGGAAATTCCCTTGTACGCAATCTAGGAATCTTGCCCCAAAGGAGTCCTCACCACTGTGTGGGTCAAGATTTATCCAATCTATCTCTTTATGATTAAAGTCTCCCATAATCAAAATCCTACATTTTTTCTCCCGCGCCATGTTAACAACTGAGTTTATGACTTCAATCGTACCTATATGACTTTCCTCATAAATTTCAAGCCTATTTTGGTTCCTTGGTGGGTTGTATACAACAGTTATTATAATGCTCTCTGACCCAGTATTTATGCGAGCAACAAGAAATTCCCTGAACTCACTTTCTATAGCCAAGTTTATCTCTTCAACTTGAATCCTCTCACTTATGAGCAGTGCTATCCCTCCACCAGTCCTCTCAGATCTTTCGACCCTTAGTATTCTGAAGCCCTTAGGAAAAACTGTGACACTGTTTATGTCCTCACTCAACTTAGTCTCTGTAATTGCTACTATATCTGCCTTACTGTTGTGAATCCTATCTTTTAATTCTACTGCCTTACCAGCTAATCCATCAGCATTTGTGTATAACAATCTTAATGAGGCCCCATCCCCTGATCTTCTGTCATTATCTTCTTTATCTCCCCTTTGTCTGGAAGTATTCCGTAACGAAAATTTTTCTTCTCTTCTTCATTTCTTTCATCATTTAACCTTCTTGCCTCTTGCAACAAGTTTTTGATCTTTCCCATCTCTTCCTGTGTTCTGTATCGTCTAATGAACACTTCTTTGCATTCTTGAAGGTCTTTTAGACTTTTTTTCTCAACAATATTTCCCTACATGTCTCCCCTCTCTCAAAGGTTACTTTTGTTGGTCTCGGCTTTCCTTCCCTCGAATATTTACCTAGTTGGTGTATGTTTACAATATCCTCAGGACCACATACTACTCCAAGCTTTCTTATCAGGTCTACAACCCTAGCTTTATTTTCTTCAAGTCTCCCCTGCCATGTTGGCTCCTGGGATTCACTTATGCCTGAGATTACCACTGTCTTCTCCTTATCAAGTGCCTGTCTGATGAGTGGGTTTGCCCTTTCCATCACAACGTCTTTCATTTTTTCGATTACTGTCTCTTTGTGTGTGTGTGTGTGTGTGTGTGTGTGTGTGTGTGTGTGTGTGTGTGTGTGTGTGTGTGTGTGTGTGTGTGTGTGTGTGTGTGTGTATCAAAATTTCTCAGCTTCGTAGACGAAGTAAGTTGGCAGATGTGATCGTTACCCTGATTGCATGCCCTGGCTAACCTCAGGCCGTGACGGGGCTTAACCCTCGACCTAATGCCTCATAGTTGTGGACGCTACCGCTTGAGCAACGGTGACTACGGTAGATTAAGTAAGTCTACGCCCTTTATATTTATGGGATTTATAATCTAAATCTTCGATAAGGGAAAAGTATTATCTATATATCCGTGGATCTGTCAACCTATGAATTTGTTTGCATATAATTTTTAATGTATGTATGTATGCATAATAATGATGATGATAATAATAATAATAATAATAATAATAATAATAATAATAATAATAATAATAATAATAATAATAATTATAATAATAATTATAATACTAATAATAATAATAATAATAATAATAATAATAATAATAATAATAATAATAATAATAATAGTATTAATAATAATATTAATAAGTATAATAATTATAAGATTGATTATTATTATTATTATTATTATTATTATTATTATTATCATTATATTATTACTATTGTTATCACTATCATTATTATTGTCCTCATTACTGTCCTCACACTAGATACCATATTTATATGAGCTCAGCACCTTGACCACAACTGCAACAAGAGAATTGTGTATCTGGGATTCAATATACTCTGTTTATCTATGGGCCAATTATATCAAGGCACAAACAGTTCCTAGATAGAGTGACCGCTAACTCCTCTTTTAATTTCCGTGTTCCTTTTAGTCGCCTCATACGATTCCCAAGGGATTTTCGCATTATCGTAAATGTCTTTCGTGTCTTCTTCCATATACTAGTCTCCGATCATAACTCTGAAATTCATTATTATATCCAACAAAGATTGTAAGTTGAAGACACATTTCACGTTTTTTGCTTGGGAGGGAGAGGACCGTACTCGAAGCTTCTCTGATATTTCAATTAACCTCATATATGGAGAAATGTACATATTTCTATTATCTTTTCTCTATATAAATGCATCAGTAGATTTTACTTTGACTTGCAAATGGGAGATGTCAAGTGGCTTAATAAAATATTATCTATGTTGTTAGAGGAAAGTATTCTGTTGTTTTATATTTGATGAGACTTGCAAGTTTTGAATCTTATCGATGAAATTTTGGTTACTCTAGGTCGCTTAAACATCCAATAGAGAGTCTCTTAAATCTATCTTACTTAGAGACTTTTTATTTTTATTTTTGTTTCCTTCTCTGCAAACTAATATAGTTCATTTAATTCAGCAAATGGCCAGGATATTACGCAGGCTCTCATAAGGGGCATTATTGTATGATTTTCGAACTCGTAAAAATAGTTTTTCAATACTAATATTAAACATATTCAACAAATCCTCTGAGTTGACAGGGGTTGTCACGTGATAGGATCCACAACCGTCTCCCACAGAGTGGAAATTGGAACTAGGGAATCCTGGGCTTCAACCAAGTGTTGATTTACTTAGCTAAATGATCTCCATATCTTTTTTATTTTCTAAATATTTAATATTGAAAACACTGCGTCATCAATTTTATATATCTAATTAAAATATATTTAGGAGGTTCTGCAAGTATATTTATACATAAAAACTGCGTGAAACGAATTTTAGCTATTTCTCAATATCCGAGCACGTGATTCTGATAGTCCAGTTACCCCAAATACGTAATAGCATAGATACTGATGGTGTTAAAATGTTTAATTTTTTTATTATTATTAAACCTTGAATATTACTACCATTTCCGTCATGTCTAGATATGTCTATATGGACTTGATGGATGGAGTTCTGCCCTTGCATTCACTATCCTAACACTTTAATTGAAATTTCTATATCTGATCTTTAGAGAGTATTAATCATAACTGGAATTCAACAGTATAACATTGCAATGTATATTGAGAATATAGCATATCGATCAGTGCTTGGAGTAATAATTATGGGATCTTTGTCTAAAAGCATATGTATCAATGATATAATAGTCTACTTAGTGAAATCAATCTCACACACACACACACACACAGACACACACACACACACACACACACACACACACACACACACACACACACACACACACACACACACACACACACACACACACACTGCTTACGCATCAGTTCGTTTTTCATATTCAGGATATCAAGAATTTTCGATTTCCCAAAGTAGTTCGTGTAAACTCTTCGCCATTATGTCAAAAGATAGTAATACCATCACTTGGGTTGAAGAAACTCATATCAACTCAAAAGTTCAGTAATTTGCTTGTCAATAGATGCATAAATTCACTGATGAAACAGAATTACCTCAAACTCAGGCTTTTGTATCTACTTTTTTGAGGCCGTATTGATCCATTATATTTTAAGGTATCTTTATGGTTTATCAAGTCTAATAAGCACTTGGGTCGAAGGTGAGTCCTTGATATCACTTTATTATATAGAAATTAAGATTCTGTTTCCGTTAATACTACCAGGTTAGTTAATTATTGGCTTGAACAATTTTTCTGAGTTTGAAACCGGGGCTGGCAGAAAAAAAGTGCCTCAAATCTCCTCACAGTACCTGTACGACAAGGTTTTTTGGCTTGTGCTACAAGACCTCATAAGCGGAGGAGGATACAGCTCGCCAACTCATCAGAGCAGTGATAGAAATGATACCGATTAAAAAATTAAATTGATGATACCTTTCTGGGAAGAGAAAGAGAATCGATAATAGAAGCAAGAGAAGTATCATTAACAAGCCTGGTGGCCTTATATTCAATCCTATCACGGAGCTAAGTATAAGTAGAAGTACCACAGATGCGAGAGGAGAATTCTAAGCAGGGGATAATAGTCTTTATAGATTTTTGGCATTGGGAAGAAAAAAAGGAAACGAAACAGAACTCCCAATTTCTTATATGCAATTTTGGAAATAAAAATTATTTGACTTTTAAGCAGATGGGCACATTTCCCTATGTAATGCTTAAATCCAAATAATAAAAAACAAAAAGTTAGGAGCTATCTGTATGCCTCATAAGGGAAAAGAAAAAAAGAGTAAATTTGTTGTTTTAAAAGACAATAGATTTCTCACGAGAAGAAGAAAAATAAATAGCCAAAATCTGTGTCTTGGATAAACTCGGTTAATTGGATTTGAGAGTTGATGAAAGTGATACAAGACTGATATCGAGGAGAAGGCATTGGAAACATGAAGGGTAGAACTGTCGGCAAAGGCATGGAGAAGAGAAGAGGATGGGGTCTGGAGAGGATCATTGATGATGAGAAAGAACTGAGACCTGAGGAACACCACTGATAAATGGAATTGAGCAATCACATATGCAAAACGACCACACAGACAACCGGAAACCAGATATGCATCATTCTCATACCTGAAAGTTCTCTCTCTCTCTCTCTCTCTCTCTCTCTCTCTCTCTCTCTCTCTCTCCTCTCTCTCTCTCTCTCTCTCTCTCTCTCTCTCTCTCTCTCTCTCTCTCTCTCTCTCTCTCTCTCTCTCTCTCCCTATCTCTCTCTCTCTCTCTCTCTCTCTCTCTCTCTCTCTCTCTCTCTCTCTCTCACACACACACACACACACACACACACACACACACACACACACACACACACACTTCTATATGTCTGTTCAACTACAACTAAGCTTATTACTTTAATCAACTTTATCATAGAAATAGTGAATATAAGATATACTCAAACATTTATTGTGACACTGTAGCTCACAGGTAAGCGCTAACGCTTGTATGTATTATAAGATCAATTTACGGAGCTTGATTAAATAGATTATAATTCTGTATTTTAATCAGTTTACTTAAATTGATAATCTGATAATACTGTCAAACAATATCCTAATATTGATTCAAGCAAAATCTTGGTTAATGACTTGGTGTAATATTTCGTGATACAACATGGTCTTGATACAAAAGTGTTGCTTATATAAATCATCGATCAATATACTTCAAGCTAAATTTTGTAATAATATTAAGCCTTGTGGTATACCTGTTGATTCAAAATATTCAATGTTCATTAACTATTTTCTCTTTATAGCTTGCGGTATGCCAATTGATGATAATAATTCAGATCATTAAAATATGTTTCTCTTTGCTCTCTCTGACATGCAGCTTGACTTCAAGTAGAGATTGATCATAAACTCATTTAGATCTTTGCCTTTTGGTATATCAGATGATTAGAAAATTGATTGATCATTCTACTTTGTAGCTTTATGTTTATTTATATGCTAATTGATCAAAAAATATATAAACTATTATTAACTTTAGTGTCATTACCCCTTAAATTATTTTTAAAATTGATACTAAAATAATCTTTTACCTCACAATTTTGAAATATATGATAACAGTTCTATTACCTGTGGCATGCCAGCAATATTTCTAAAAATTAATTTAGAATTTGTTCAAAAAATTGGTACTTGGGATATGAGAAAAATTTATTGATCATTAATTTTATGAAAATTTGATTGATCAGTACACTGTACTTTGTTAGCTTTGTTTTCAAATATTAACTGACTCTTTACTTTGACATGTGTGGTGATTTCAGTGTGCCATGAGGTATGCCAGTAATGACTTAAATGTTGATCACCAATTTAGTCCAAATTACAGTGATATCCATATGTCCAGTGGAATTTCATCACTGACTCTAAAATTACTCATTTCCTTTTCAACTTAGTGGTATACATTTTATGGTAAGTTTTACCCCAATGGCATGGAATTATCGATTCTTAAAATTCTCTAAGAATGAAACTTTGCTTTGTGGTGTACTAGTAATGCTTCATAAAAATTACATTATCATTATTATTATAAACCAAGCAAAGAGCCAGCTGGAAAGAGTCAACGTCTATAAACCAGATCGTTCCAGCATAGGAAGCAATTTGATTAAAAAAATATAATTTAGCAATAGTACAGGGCCATAGAGTAAGCGCGTCTTGGTTATACATGTTTGATCATTAAGTATTCAATAAGACCGGGCCGTTTGACTTTCAAAATATTTATTAACCAAACTAAGCGCATGACAACTGATCAAAACTATCCCATGTGGCATTCCAATTATGATATGAATAATTAATAGCTGCAAACTCATTAACAACTGCGTCCACATATGCTAAAAATTAATAAATAATTATTACTTTTATTACAGTTGCTATAATATATTGTGCTTTATGTTTCGTTATCGTCCATTCTTAAAATTAAGTTTTTAAAGGAATGGTACACACTGCCTTGTGGTTATTTTTTTTCCTTCTTTACGTCACGGACTCCCTTTTTTACCAAGGACTAGGACGGTTGCCTTCTTGCGAAGGACTTGCTTTGGCAGATGTAATCGTTGCTCTGAGTGCATGCCCTTGCTAACCTCAGACCATGACAGGGCGCGAACCCTCGACCTGACACTTCAAAGTCGCAGATGCGACTTTGAAGTGTCAGGTCGAGGGTTCGCGCCCTGTCACGGTCTGAGGTTAGCAAGGGCATGCACTCAGAGCAACGATTACATCTGCCAAAGCAAGTCCTTCGCAAGAAGGCAACCGTCCTAGTCCTTGGTAAAAAAGGGAGTCCGTGACGTAAAGAAGGAAAAAAAATAACCACAAGGCAGTGTGTACTATTCCTTTAAAACTGAAAATTAAGTTTTTAAAGGAATAGTACACATTAGCTTTTTGTGGTTGAAATCGTGCTTAATAAAAATCATGAAACAGTATCCTGCCTGTTGTTAATGGTGGTTAAGAGAAATGCATATTAATTACATTACAATTATTTTTTAACAGCAAATGCCTTATGGATTTAGCGAATAATTACTCAAAGTGTTTTTGATACTGACTCTGCTGTGAAGTAATATACCAGTGCTGGATCATATGGCAAGGCCGCTTTTTCCGTGAGAAAAAAAATAATAAAAAAAAAAAAAAAATATATATATATATATATATATATATATATATATATATATATATATATATATATATATATATATATATATATATATATATATATATATATATATATATATATATATATATATATATATATATATATATATATATATATATATATATATATATATATATATATATATATATATATATATATATATATATTTATTTATTTATCAAAAATAATTATTGCAAATATTACTCTTAACTTGCTATGAAATTTAAGTGGAATTGCAAAATTCTGTTATTTTTTAACTTATACATGACCAAATTTAGATTGCAATGTTTAATAACTGCAATATCACTGGGAGTGACCATGTGCACATGTCCCCCTGTACAGTTATTTGATTAACGAAAAATATAGATGGATAGATAGAAAGATGGATAGATGGATGGATAGAGATAGATAGATAGATAGATAGATAGATAGATAGATAGATAGAGATACATAGATACATACATAGATACATAGATAAATAGATAGAGAAAATGTGTAATTTTGTATTTTTTTCTTCAAAGTGTTGTTAGCTTGACTAGAATTCCTTTTACGTACTGTGATAGCTATCAAGCTTACTAGAGGTGTCATTCTATAATAAATATGTATGCTAAGGGTTATATAATGGTAAAAGTACCGACTTGAAAATCCTGAGAAACAGTTTAGAAAAGCAATATAAAACTAATTTTCAGAAAAGTAAAGCTAAGGAAAATATTGCAGGGCTGAAATATCATATATTAAATATATAAGTAAAAACCTTGTAGCCCTGCACATGTACTTTCTGGAGAATATTAATATCCAACGTGAGAAAAAAACAAAAAAATTCTTTATTGGGAGAAGGGTGTATTGGCAAAAAAAAAAAAAAAAAAATTCTTGTGCATCTTCTATTAAGGAAATTTGCCTTTTGCCAACGTTAGTAAAATATTAATTTAGAAATTGAGGGAAATCTTGAAATTCGCTAATTTTTAAAATTATAAGGATATGAGGCTATCAAATCAAGAGCTCAAGATGACGATATCTGCAATCTACTATAAATTGAAACTTGGTTCTACTAAACATTACTATATATGCCATTTTAACCAGCAAAAAAAAAAATAAATAAATATATATATATATATATATATATATATATATATATATATATATATATATATATATATATATATATATATATACACACAAGCTTTGCTCCAAATTTCAGAGGCCAAAGTAAAAAATTTACAACATGCACAAAAAAAAAAAAAAAAACTTGAAATTCGAAAAAGCTCACTTTTTTTTAAGCTAATGCGCGAAAGCAACTCAAGTTTTATCTTATTTGATTTTCTTTTTAATGGTGGGATTATATATTACAGATAATTACTATCGACAATGCCATTGTATTTCGTTAATATTTTCAATATCTATAAATCATAAATAATAATTTTTTTCCAGCGCCAAAGCCACATCTACAGCCACTCAACTTATCTATCTAATTAGCAATGTATTAAATCCAAACTGGAATTCACATTGAATTGTTAGACAAAATGCTTCTTAGACTGAATTTCTAACGAGATAACTTTCTACTGTCGCGATGAAACTCCAACCAAATGATCCTGAAATTCCAGTTCCCCTTAAAAGTTCTCCTACCCTCTTATATTCCGTTTAATGTTCAATTTTAACTATTTAAGAATTTCAATGTAGTCAAAGCTGAACTAGTTAAGAAAATAAAGTTTTTCTTTAACTTAGAATATGAAACATGAAGATATAGAGCCATTTGGATTCCAGAGAATTATTTGAAGTCGATTGTATTAAAAAGTAACTAGGTATTAATCATACTATTAAGAAGTATTAGTCGAGGGTTCATGCCCAGTCACGGTCTGAGGTTAGCAAGGGTATGCACTCAGGGTAACGATTACATCTGCCAAAAACAAGTCCTTCGCAAGAAGGCCACCATCCTAGCCCTTAGTAGAAAAGGAAGTCCGTGACGTAAAACCGGAAAGAACCATTCTATTGCGATTTGGTCAGAGTGTACAATTTGTTCATGACAAAGAAATGAATCTATGTAATCTGTGCATTCCTATCGCAAATAAACCGCTTATGCTATCACTCCTAATGTGTGCATCTAAACTGCTGTTACTCTTTTTGCATGCATGGGTATTTTGGCATGATAACATAAGAGAAAAAGAGCTTAAGTAATAGAATAAGAAGAACTCTAAAAAAAAATTAC
>JAXCGZ010023235.1:50000-52500 GCA_037179515.1 Halocaridina rubra
CTCACTCGTGGCTTCATTTTAGCATTTAATTCAATTCCCAATCTCATTCGGGCATTAAATATCAAATAAGCACATTACATATGTGAAAACATGAATAAATTTTTACCCCGACCGGGACTCGAACCTAGGACTTATGATTACTAAGTCAAGGCGCTACCACTAAACCACAGAAGGTTAAAAGGAACCCAACCTTATAGCTTATATCTGCTATACTTAGGAATGAACGCATTCTATCTGAATGCCACTGTGTTCATATTACAGATTCCCCAACCTCACTCGTGGCTTCATGTTTTCACATATGTAATGTGCTTATTTGATATTTAATGCCCGAATGAGATTGGGAATTGAATTAAATGCTAAAATAAAGCCACGAGTGAGGTTGGGGAATCTGTAATAAGAACATAGTGGCATTCAGATAGAATGCGTTCATTCCTAAGTATAGCAGATATAAGCTATAAGGTTGGGTTCCTTTTAACCTTCTGTGGTTTAGTGGTAGCGCCTTGACTTAGTAATCATAAGTCCTAGGTTCGAGTCCCGGTCGGGGTAAAAATTTATTCATGTTTTCACATATGTAATGTGCTTATTTGATATTTAATGCCCGAATGAGATTGGGAATTGAATTAAATGCTAAAATGAAGCCACGAGTGAGGTTGGGGAATCTGTAATATGAACATAGTGGCATTCAGATAGAATGCGTTCATTCCTAAGTATAGCAGATATAAGCTATAAGGTTGGGTTCCTTTTAACCTTCTGTGGTTTAGTGGTAGCGCCTTGACTTAGTAATCATAAGTCCTAGGTTCGAGTCCCGGTCGGGGTAAAAATTGATTCATATATATATATATATATATATATATATATATATATATATATATATATATATATATATATATATATATATATATATATATATATATATATATATATATATATATATATATATATATTATATATATATATATATATATATATATATATATATATATATATATATATATATATATATATATATATATATATATATATATATATATATATATATATATATATATATATATATATATATATATATATATATATATATATATATATATATGTATATATATGTATATATATGTATGTATGTATGTATGTATGTATGTATGTATGTATGTATGTATGTATGTATGTATGTATGTATGTATGCATGTATGCATGTATGGATGTATGCATGTATGTATGTACGTATGTATGTATGTGTGTGTGTGTGTGTGTGTGTGTGTGTGTGTGTGTGTGTGTGTGTGTGTGTGTGTGTGTGTGTGTGTGTGTGTGTGTGATAAGTGCGATGATACTTTAATCTACAACATTCTTTACTTCTCTTTGACTTCCTAGTCATTTGTGCCTTTAGCGTTAAAATGACGAGGTATAAAGGATAGGAAAATGCTACTCCACAAGGGCAACTAAGGTTGAAAAGTATGTGTATTAATGTAATAACCTCGCATCTGTTGTTTGTGAATACTAAAGTGGTGTTTGTATTGAGAAGAGTATCTTCCCGGTGACATCCCTTAGCTCCGAGAACGGTTTGAGATTGTGAGAGTAGGATGTACAAAGGCCGTCTTCCATAGTGCTGTATTAAAAGGCAAGGGTTCGATAACATTTATTCCTTTCACAATACACTTCATCAATGAAGAATAATTACTGTACATCTTACCATCTGTCAGCACTTTTTTTTTCTAATTCTTATTTGATCTGTAAATTTGCCTTTATTTGTGTTAATCACAGAAAAAAAAAATATTTTTTAGTCATTTGTTATTCATATGAACGAGATGGAATGGCAAAAGTGATAAATTATGAAATTCGACAATATAGAAGCGAAAACCATCGTTCTGAAAACCAGTCCCTGCAGCCAGTACAATATAACCGGCTCTCTAGCGATCTGGTCAACTCTTCTGACCACTTTGTTTCACTCACTTAGCAGTGAGTTTCGTTCAGAATGTTGTCTTATAACAGAACTCATGACTGGAGAAAAAACGAAATAATTATAAGAGAAAACGTTATGTTGGAGATGCTCTTCAGAGATGCTATCAGTCCAGAGGTCGAAGCAAGTGGGCTTGAGGGATGATAGACCAACTAACTAAAGCTGTACTGGTTCCTTCGAATCTATTCTCATAAAAGAAAAAGGAGTTCTTTTTAATTTCTGTTTAGATGAGCTGTTGAGATATTATATTTTAAGCAAAACTATTTATCATTTACATATGGACACCTCTATTGTCGAGGAAAATTTCCTATCGACTTAAAAAATATTACAATGTATTTTCTGGACTTCGAAATGAAGGCAAAATTATACATCCGCCAAAGGCATTTATGTTAAGACTTTCATTGTTCCCAAAACCTGGATGGCCAACTCTTCCAATGGGCGCCTTTTTAGCTGGACCTGAGTTCTTTTAACTACAACCATATCTATGATATTTTTTCGTTTTTGTATATGCTAGACTGGAGATTGTTCCTTACCGTCATACTGCAT
>JAXCGZ010023236.1:0-5000 GCA_037179515.1 Halocaridina rubra
ACATGAACGTGCCTTTAACCATGCGCGAACATACACTCTAACGAGGCAAATAATAACGTCTTGTGCACATATTCACACACATATATAGCAGAGGTGCTTTCTTCTGCTGGATATATGCAAACGCACCACACACGCACGCACACACACACAACACATCGCATGAGCTACCCAACACAAAACGTCATTAAAGTTCAGCGTTCATAATTACCCATCATTATCGAATTACATCAGTTAATGAGGGAGTTCCCTAATTAGTACTGTTCTCAATTAGCATTTCCTTGGCTCAGGTTTTCAATTGGGGAAGGTTCATTAACCACGCCAAAGCCAACTTCAAACTTGCTCTCTAACTAAAGGATACATATACGTCAGACAATTTTTTTTAAAGTTATTTTATATATTTCAGTTTTTTATGTTTTTTTTTTAAATAGATCAGAGAGACTTTTAAATGAGCACATTTTTGTACTTTTTTTTACATATTTATATTACTCTCTTCTGTTTATAATAAGAATGGTTGCGAACTGGTCACTCGGTATGTCCTTATAATTTTTTTTGTTATATGACATGTATATGCAGGGGCCACGGTAGCTCAGTGGTAGAATGTGCAACTTGGATGTTACGAAGGGCATTCAATTTTAATCCCCCGGCTCCAACCTATCTGTGTCCACCGTCATTCACGGGGACTCACTGTGACAAAAGGGTCCATATGACAATTTTTAGTTCGCTTTCATATTCAAAAAATATTGTAGACTATTTGGAGTACTTACGAACTGTATACGAATTATATATCTTCATTTTTATTTCGTATACTGATTTTCACAAGTTATATACTGTAAAATGAAAGGTTCGGATCAATCCCAGAATAGACACCTGATTTTTTTAGGTGTTTTATCAAAGGGCAGGTTATCTTAACCTAACCAAGCTTAGGTTAGGTTAGCATGCCTTTTTTGCATCACATAAAATGACATCAGGATCCTAATCTGAGATTCATCCAAAATTATCACATTGCTTAAAAGTAGTCTTTAATGCAATCGTTTTGTAGCTGCACTTCTTTGTTCTGTGTGTCTTTATTATTATTATTATGATTATTATTATTATTATTATTATTATTATTATTAATATTATTATTATTATAATAATTATTATTATTATTAATGTCTTCAAATAATCTACCTTCCTTGTCGGGAATCGAACTTAGGAACTCTGATCTAGAACTCCACAGCCTAGTGGACTAAGCTATGACGTTCTAGACTCGAGTTCCTATGTTCGATTCCCGACAAGGAAGGTAGATTATTTGAAGACATTTAAAAATGTGCTATTGCATTGCATTTGTTACATTATTATTATTATTATTATTATTATTATTATTATTATTATTATTATTATTATTATTATTATTATTATCATCATTGGCCTTCGTGGCCGGGTGGTAGCCCGTGCGAGGTTGATTCATCAGGTCTTCGGCTCTATAGTCACCACGGTCTGAGGTAAGAAAGGGCATTCACTCGGGGTAACTGTTACACTGCCAAAATCAAAAGTCCTTCTGATAGAGCCACAATCCTAGCCCTTAAAAAAAAGAAGTCCGCGTAAAACTGAATTATTATTATTATTATTATTATTATTATTATTATTATTATTATTATTATTATTATTATTGTTATTATTATTATTTTTATTATTAAGGCATCCGTCAATGTAGAAACCTCACCGTTGTTTGTGAAGTCTTCGTAACACTACGTCGGGATAAGTTATTGCATTGGACGAGACCTTCGAGCACATCAACAAATTGCTTCATTTTGTCGGGATCATCTCAATTGTTTTCTGATCTTTGCCATGGTGGTTCCCAAAAGATTCTCTCTCTCTCTCTCTCTCTCTCTCTCTCTCTCTCTCTCTCTCTCTCTCTCTCTCTCTCTCTCTCTCTCTCTCTCTCTCTCTCACACACACACACACACAGTCTCCTGAGAAATTAAAAGCGCGTCGCTTTTACGTTGATTCCATTGAAGAGGAAAGAAGAGGAAAAGAAGGAGGAGGAGGAGGAAAAGAAGAAGAAGAAGAAGAAAAGTGAGGAACCAAGATGAGGAAATCCTCTTAAGTCTTGTGAGGGTGTTAAAAATACACTTTATTATGACTTGGGTTTAATTGCCTAAAGTGGTGTTCAGCAGGCATCCATTAGCGTATTATTTTGATTGTCAAGATAAAAGAAAAACGCCTAAAGTTAATTGAGAAATGGAAGACGCTGGGTATGTCTCTCTCTCTCTCTCTCTCTCTCTCTCTCTCTCTCTCTCTCTCTCTCTCTCTCTCTCTCTCTCTCTCTCTCTCTCTCTCTCTCTCTCTCTCTCTCTCTCTCTCTCTCTCTCACACACACACACACCACACACACACACACACGAAAAAGAGAGGAATATATGCCGGGTTTTTTTTATGGAGCGAGTTCTTGACTGTTAATATATGACACCTCTTAAGTATGAGTTAAGTTCATAAATGTAATTTGCATGTTATTTACCACGTCGTGTAGCTATATAGTAAATATATGAATAAAATTCACAAATTAACTTGTTACATTTAAAGGGGGGTTTACACGGTCAAACGGTTCGTCGAACGCGGTTCGACAGACAAGTCTTTGAAGTGATGTTCGAAGGAGTGAACGGGGTATTTGGTTGTCGAACACGTTTGACAAACGTGTTCTACAACCAAATACCCTGTTCACACGTTCGAACATCACTTCAAACACTTGTCTGTCGAACCGCGTTCGACGAACCGTTTGGCCGTGTAAACCGCCCTTTAGATATCAATTTTCAGAGACAGAGGGAATATGAAGGGGCGCATGTTTATATATTAGGCAGGAGAATATGATTGCTCTCTCTCTCTCTCTCTCTCTCTCTCTCTCTCTCTCTCTCTCTCTCTCTCTCTCTCTCTCTCTCTCTCTCTCTCTCTCTCTCTCTCTCTCAAAAGACGTCTTTCTGTCATGATGCCCATTTACTTCCATCGCTTTGTAAGTCTCTTGTGTAATGACTCAAAATTATTCTCGTCTTCCCATACTGAGGTTTTTGTTGTTAAGAAAGTGGCATTTAAATATGACCTTGTTTATTTTGCATTTAAATGAAAAAAGAATTTTGACAACATAGGCTAACACACTATTTAGTTTATGTATATAAAAAAATGCGCAGAATGTTAATGAACGTTTAATGTTTGTGGAATAATAATAATAATAATAATAATAATAATAATAATAATAATAATAATAATAATAATAATAATAATAATAATGAAGGAAAAATACTACAATAAATTAATTCTATAAATAGTTATACAAAACCTATTCTAATGTAAAAATAATATTGAAAAACAAAATTGGAAAGCATCTTCTGATAATAATTATGCATTTTGTGTTAATATTATTTGTCATCTCCATCCCTCCAAGTATCATAAAGACTGTTTCTTTATATAAATATATATATATATATATATATATATATATATATATATATATATATATATATATATATATATATATATATATATATATATATATATATATGCCCTTAGACAAACTGTTGCTTGAGGCATCAGCTGTACTAAAGCTTACCAGATCAGCACTTTGTCTTAGAATATCATGGAGGGTGAGAGAGATCAGGAGAACAACGTGCAAATAATTGCTGTCATGATTGTGTAAGTATTAGTTTTCTCCAAGTATGAAGTGTATGAATAGTCCAAACATCTCCAAAAGTAGGAAAGGTGGAAAATAATTACGATTTTATTTTCACTCTAACCATTGTATAAAGAGAAATTCCATGGTTTCGGTTTTACGTCCCGAACTCCCTTTTCAACAAAGGGCTAGGACGGTTGCCTTCTTGCGATGGACTTGTTTTGGCAGATGTAATCGTTACCCTGAGTGTATGCCCTTACTAACCTCAGTCCGTGACGGGGTGCGAACCTTCGACCTGCCGCCTTAGAGTCGCGGACGCTACCATTTTGCCACGGAGACTACTATAAAGAGAAATTCCATAGTACCAGATTTTTCCCATCCCTGTCTTAGAATCAAGAAGAAGAAGAAGAGGAGGAAGAAGCATTCTAAATGGCATCGAAACCCGAATAAGAGTTAAAGAGAAACTTGTAAAAGCTTTTCTTCCTCTTTTCTCCTCCTTCTTTTGATCTTGCAGGAATGGTAAGAAAGAATTCCTGCATTAGATGGCTTAAGCTTTGAAATATGAATGCGAAGACCTCTTTGTTTTTGCACACCAATTATCCAAAGTGCATTTGAACGTGCATAGGTGTGTTGGTGGTTGCTAGTTTTGGGAATTGAAAGAGTTTGTGGACGCGGTTGCTGCTTCTGTGCTTTTGATTGGGGTTTTGCTCGTAAAATGGATTGTGGTGGTGGTTATTTTCATTACGAAGATGGAGTTGATTGTAAAATGGGTGGTGGATGCTTGATAGGGTGGTAGTTAATGGCTAGGAACTGGGGCGTTGCTAATGATAAGAGATAATAATTGTTTGCTGAGGACTGGGGTGTCATTGGTGAAAATGATGTTTGTTGTTTGGTGGGAACTGGGGTGTTGCTGGTGATAGGAGTGTTAATTGTTTGCTTGAGACTGGGGTGTTGCTGATGAAGGGAATGGTAGCTGTTTGATTTGGGAGTTGTTGATGCTGGTGAAAATGTATAAATACTTAAGTTTATTATAAATTGAAATTGTGTTAGTGAAAAACTTGTTCTGTTTGTAATTACAGTTTTGAAGGGGGAGGGTTATAATGGAGATACTACTGATGAAAGTAGATTTGGTGATACTGGTGCTAATGGTTATTATATTAGGTTTGACAGTCGATTGTTAATTATTATAGTTGGTTTGGGAAACTAGTTTGTGATTAGGGTGCTTTTGATGGTGAATATTGTTGCAGAAATGTATAATCATACAGTCACTAACAAACTCAAAACATTTTTACGAATTATCGAAGCATGTTAGAGGAAGCTGGAAAAAATATATGAAGCGTAAACGCCGAAAAATATG
>JAXCGZ010023236.1:10000-32500 GCA_037179515.1 Halocaridina rubra
ATATATATATATATATATATATATATATATATATATATATATATATATATATATATATATATGGTAGGAAAATCCCATTAAGGAAAACAACGAAAATATATTTGAAGTGCTTATTAATTTCGTCACGAAATTAATAGGTACTTCAGAAATGTTTTTGTTTTTTCTTTAATGAGCTTTTCCTACCATTTTAGACTGTATGTTAACAGTTCAGTGTTATTAATATATATATATATATGTATATATATATATATATATATATATATATATATATATATATATATATATATATATATATATATATATATGCATGCATACATACATATATACACACACACTCACATTCATACATGCACACACTCACACACACACACACACACACACACACACACACACACACACACACACACACACACTCACACACACACACACATATACATTTCAATCTTACATCTATATATTTAGCAAATAGTCAATCCCCTTGTTCGTTCGGCTGTTAATTACATAATTCTCTCTGCATGAGTCTCCATTTGTCTATCTGTAGATATTCTTATTTAATTCTGAGTATATTTCTTTTTATATATCCCGGTATATCTTATTATTTTAAACTTTTTTTCGGCACACAGATGCCATTTTATATTTTCATATCTCTCGTTTATAACGTGGTAAATACTCGAATAGCCATTCGTGTTTACTGATTACCAAATAAGCAAGGAGCTCACGGACATTTAAGTGAGAACATGCATGCACGCGCTTTCATCCTTGAAGACTGTAAATTGCCTTGACTAATAAAACAATTTCTGACTGATTCAATCGTCCTCTTTCGTGCTATTTTATACTCCGCATTTTATGCTCATTAGTACATCAATCCTTCTACATCTATATATATCTCCTCATCATATATCACAACCACTGTCTCCTCTTCCTCTTCCCATTGCATCATCTTCCTCCTCCTCCTCCTCCTCCTCAGTTTCCCAAATCGATCTAGTAATAACAAACTCCAAACATATGATAACTAAGTGTGACGTAATGCCAAGCCCTATAGCAGACCACGAGGAAATTGTAACGTCCCTAAATATTCGCAAACCAAAGAGACAACCAATCTTTAAAACATTCAGATGCTTAAGAAATTATTCACAAGAATTACTTTGTAGTTTACTTATGAATGAAGTACATAAATTAAATGAAATTCTAAATACCGATAATATAAATAAACAAGTAAGAATTTTAACCAGTGTCTTATCATCATGTATAGATCGATGTGCACCACTCGTGACAAGAGAAATATTTCGTCCCCCCGCTCCTTGGATAACAGATGACATAAAAAACATTATGAAAGAAAGAGACAAACTACAAAATGAAGTAAAACTACAAAGAGATAATATCCCTTTAAGAGAAAAGTTTACAGAGCATAAGAAACAAGTAAAATCATTATTAAGTAACAGTAAGAAACAGTATTACAAAAATGAATTTCAAAACGCTAAAGGCAATATCTCTGATACATGGAAAATTGCTAAAACCATGCTTTCCAATAACTGTAATAAAAGTAGTAACATATCAATTATACCCGATGAGGTAGATGTAAGTGCTAAAGCAGAAGAGTTCAATAATTTTTTCGCTGAAGTGGGGAAAAAAACCTTTGAAAAAACAAAAAAAGAAATAATAAATGAAATCAATAATAGTAATGGTGGTAATAATAATGATGATGGTAGTAGTAATAATAATAGAAATGTTGATAATGGTGTAAATAATAATGATGGTGGTAGTAATGGTAATGATAATAGTGATGATGGTAGTAATAATAATAATAATGTTAATCTTCAAGAACATAGTGCATTCAATAGAAGTAATGATGTCTTTAACCCTACTACAGTAGATTGTAATACAGTAATCTTAGTAATAAAAAATCTGAAAGACTCTAATGCATATGGATCAGATGGAATTTGTTTTCGTTTTATTAGAGATTCATTATTTGTAATAGCATATTATCTGACGGTAATAATCAATACTTCCATAGTTACCAATATTTATCCAGATTTATGGAAAAATCCCCATGTAATTCCTGGTTTTAAAAATGGAAATCCTGACGACGTCTCTAACTATAGACCAATCTCTTTACTACCAATTTTATCAAAGATACTTGAAAAGATTGTTGCAAATCAGTTAAGTGAGTTTCTTGAAAAAAATAAACTTATTGCAAAAAGTCAACACGGTTTCAGGCCAAAATTATCAACTGAAACTGCCTTATTGAAAATATCAGATGAAATATACAAAAATATAGATAATAAGAAAATATCATTGCTACTACTACTCGATCTTTCTAAAGCTTTTGATAGCGTACACCATACCATCTTAATAGAAAAATGCAAAAAAATGAACATTGACCCAAGCTGGTTCGAGAACTATTTAAAAAACCGCTACCAGTCAGTCAGAATAAAAGATGTAGTCTCAAGTCGCAAGAAGGTATTGTTTGGGGTCCCTCAGGGATCGATCCTAGGACCTATACTTTTTCTAATATATGTAAACGATCTAGTAAAATATTTACCTAACTGTTATGTCATTCAATATGCTGACGATACTCAAATCTTAATTGAAGGAGAAATTAATGATTTAGAAAATATTATTCGTAGAGCAGAAGAAATTTTGTATATGGCTAAACGTTACTTTCTAAAAAATGGTCTGTTACTTAATGAAACTAAAACCCAATCTATTCTTATCGGATCCAGACAATTATTATCAGAAGTTGATGACAATCTTCATATAAATTTTAACGGTAATATCATTAAGCCAATGAACTCGGTAAAGAACCTAGGTGTCTATTTTGACCGTTACATGAATTTTGAAATGCATATAGATGAAATTTATAAAAAAGTAATGGGTACTCTAATATATCTAAATAGGGTAAAAGACTCATTTGAAACATCAACTCGTATAATAATTGTCCAGTCCTTAGCTATGAGTTTAATTAATTACTGTCTCAAAGTTTGGGGATGTACAAATAAGACTCAATTACAAAGAATACAAAAGTTACAAAACTTTGCAGCACGAGTGGCTGTTGGCAATGTAAGAAAATACGAGCACATCTCTCCTGTTTTAAAAGATCTAGAATGGATAAAGATTAGAGATAAATATGTTTTTGATATATGTACCTTTGTTTTTAATATACTAAGAAACAATATTCCTGATTGCTTGTATAATTTTTCTACAGTAAGCTCAGTTACCGGGTTAACTACCCGTCAAGGGGAAGATTTATTAGTACGAAGGTCTAAAACTGATATTGGCTCAAGAGATATAAACATTCGTGGACCTCATTTATATAATCAGCTTCCCAGAGAACTA
Organism: Halocaridina rubra; assembly: GCA_037179515.1. Lineage (NCBI taxonomy): Eukaryota > Metazoa > Arthropoda > Malacostraca > Decapoda > Atyidae > Halocaridina > Halocaridina rubra. The sequence continues at coordinate 13,337 of JAXCGZ010023236.1, forward strand.
AAAAATGCTGGTTCAGTGTATACTTTTAAATATAATCTTAAGAAGTTACTCTTAAAGGAAGATTTTACTTGTAAATTTTAATAGTAAACCCATATTTGAATACCCAATGTACGTTGGAAATAAAGTCTTATTATTATTATTATTATTATATCATGCTTCATTCTCCTTTTGGCACTCTAGTTCTTCTCCTTCTCTTACATAACCGCCACTGTTTCCTTATCAATGTTTTGCCTCGTCTCCTTTTCATCAACCTTTTCCTCTACCTCCTCTACCTTTTCTTTCATTCTTCTTGGTCTTGCACCCCCTATATCCTCTATTCTCTTGTTTTCCACTCTTTTACGTATTTTATGCTCTTATTCTAACATTATCATCATCATCTTCGTCGTCGTCGTCCTATCCCCTCATCGTCCTTTCCCATTACCTCCTTATCGTTTCACTGTGGCACCTCCTCCACATCTTCCTCTTCCCCTTCCACTGGCACCCTCTGGCACCCTGTGGCACCCTTCCTCCTTCGTCTTCCACCGGCACCCTTCCTCCTTCGTCTTCCACTGGCACCCTCTGGCACCCTTCCTGCGTCTTCCACCGGTACCCTCCCTCCTTCGTCTTCCACCTCTTTGAGCTGTGAAGGATAATACCTCGCAAGCTTTAATTAATGTTATCGAATATCTGAGGCAAGCCCCAATGTCTCACTCTAATGTGCAAGGATTGAGACACGAGAGTAGAAGGATGACAAGAGAAGGTGCCACAGAAATAAGGGAAGATAAAGCAAGATGAATAACGGTGGGAATAACTAGAAAATAGATTGGAATAATGAGTATTCGATAGGGAAAAATACATTGAAAAATATGGAACAGTGAATACTAAGAATAAGCATAACTAGAACATAAATTAAAGCAATTGGTTCAGTACCTCGCCATGTCAGTAAGATATAAAATTTGATGATGCTCTAGTAAATAACACGAAATTGGATTATATAATTTGGGGTATCTTTTTTTAACATGAATAAAAAGGGTAATGGACAACTTAAGGTGCGTTATACTTCATTCGGTAGTACGGGAGAAGGAACCTAATTCATGAATGGAGATGACAGAATTAAATTATTAAATATTGAAAGGAATATTGTATAGCAGTTTAATTAAAAAAAAAAAAGTAACTTGGCCTCCGTAGCTCCGTGGATATAGCTCTTAGCTCCCACCCAGGAGGAACAGTGTTAAACTCCATTTAGCTCGTAGAGATTATTTTCACAAGCAACTTCTCGGGATAAGATGGATAAAGCTATCACTTCTCTTATGTGGTAATCCCTGTTAACTGAGCAGTCACAGTGAGAACTATCGAGCTTTAAAGGAACAATATGTCCGTCCCGCAGCTCACTTGTAAGGAAAGAGAAAATTAAGAGAATTGGCTACAATCCACATTGCGACATTAGGGATTTAGAAGATCAGTATTGTTAATCTAATGAAAGAGGCAAAATGAATCGGAAAAGTAATGAGAACGATAAATTCCAATGTGTCTACTGTGACAGATCAGGGGGCCGCGGTAGCTCAATGGTAGAACACGCAAGTTTGGAAGTGATAAGCCCGGCATTCTCGAGTCGAATCCTGCCGCGTGGCGTCAGAAAGGGCATCAAGCCTTAATCCCTCAGTTCCATCTTGTATATGTCCACTTTCTTTCGAATAAGGATTTTGACACAATCGCAAAATAAAAAAAAAAAATAAAAAATAAATAATATATATATATATATATATATATATATATATATATATATATATATATATATATATATATATATATATATATATATATATATATACAGTGACTAATCAAATAGTCGCTATTCGACGGTATGTTAATTTTGTAAATTGAGGGTGTGAAATATGGTTGTAGTTAAATCCAGAATGTTTGGTAAAAGAACTGATGATAATTTTATTTCCCTTTATTAGTATTATCAAGGTATATTTCCTACTCCTCTTTGCACCCTTCTGTGTCACAATTAATCCCTATTCAGATGGAGGTGGGCATAGGTTAAAGCCGGGGAAGTGAGACTGGATGCTTTTCTTAACGTCTTGTGGTGGCTGGAACCCGCGTTAGTCACTTTCCTACTCGCACACTCTACCACAGAGTAACCGCGGCCCCCATTTGCTGCTTCTCACTGATACAGCAGAAGAGAGGCTCTAATCAGTGTAATTAGCATATTACATTCAAGAAAACTGGAGTGTGGAGGAGGTAAAGCGAGTCTGAGTTAATAATTAGGCAGCGTAATTAACAATACAGTAATTACTTGATTAAAAAAAATAGTGTTCAGACTATATTATCTATTGTGGAGTGATAATTGTAATGACCCCTCCATTAGAATGATAAGTTCGGATGCAACTCCCTTATTTTAGAATGCCGAGGCGAGGATTATTTACCATAGGTTTTAACAAATAATTTTTGCAGAATGAGCACTGGTAGCATGTAGCAAGGCATGGTCTTTACAATTTATACATCTTAACGTTATTTTCCCTGTTTTAAATGACTTCCTGGCTAACTTAAGAGGTGTAAGATAATTTCTTAGACAGATAATTCAAAGCTAACAGTCGTTTATTGGATGAAACAATAGATTGGCCAATATACCTGGTAATAAATAAACAATACAGGTGGGAACGTATATGTAATCCACATACATGAAATAAAACAAGGTAATATTTAACATCTCAGAAGCATCTCACACCGTCTTGTGAGATAAAGAGGAAAAAAACTAAAGATAAAGGGAAGAAATTAAAGCTAATGAATGTCTATGCTTGTACTGACACCTCTAGATATTTGTTTTATATACTAAATCATTTACCTATTTTATTTTTTTTGTTTCCATATATGTATACATTTATTATTAATTTTTTATATTTATTTCTCGCAATGTGAACGCGATAAGGGCTGAATTAACTGTTTTTCTACTATTAAAAAATTAATCGTGCCTTCATTTTTAGTTATCAATTCTTTCCACCTACTCCTCAACTTCATTTCAGTTCAAAAGACTTGCAGTGTCTTGCTATCTACCTTTGGTATCTGATCTGTCATTTAGCAAAGATACTTCATGGCCATTATTGCCGTTCTCGGCTCTCCTGTTGTATGATTCATTCCATTAAGCTTTTATCAGTCATTTAATGTTCTTATACTTATATTTGCATTTTATATACTGCTTCCAGTCTTTTTTTTCCTTTCTCTCTGTTATACCCCATTCCAATGGGGCGGAATATGGGTTCGAATACGGGTTCGTCACATCCCGAGGCGAACGCTCTTACTATTGAGTTATCGCGGCCACACTCGTAATAAGCTCCTGAATGTCCACCCACTTGCTCCCATTACTGGCTCGACTTTTCTTTTTGTTTAGATTTACTGCAAACGTTTTCTCTTTACACTTTTTTTAAGAAATCATTGACATATTTTTGCAGCCTTTCCCCTCTTCTCACCTGACAGCATTTTCACACCTGTTTATATCACCTGTTTCATTGTCGTTTTTTACATTTTGCAATAGTAACAATACCACGATTTCATCCATATGGCTGCAGCCAAGATATTGACATTTCCAGATATACCGAACGACATTTTAAAGGATAAGTGATAGGCACATTAATTTAAAACTATACCTCTATGCATTGCGTGGGAACATTTGACTCTGGATGTGACAAACCCGAGATCTAGCCGACCGCGTGGCGTTAGAAAGGACTTCCAGCCCCAATTCCCTATCACCACCAACCTATATGTGTTCACCCTCTTTCGAATGGAGGTCAAAGGTAACATAGAACGCCCAAATATAGCATCTCTCTACTCATTGCATGTAGCAAGAGAAGTAAAAGTGCCGATTATCTCATGTGTATGATGTAGAAGGAGTAGGAAAGTTGGAAATGAAGAGATAGTAGTGTATAAAAAGCTCTTTCTAATAAATATATATTCTCTGATTGCAAGTGTTTTACTTCGTCTATTTTCATCTTATTTGCTGGTGTCATTATTATCATCATTTCTTTGATATGCTTTTTTTTAAATTGTTGTTTAATCCTTATCAAAGCACGAGCTTGTGTATAAGAGCTGTTGCACCATTGACCTCATATAGGTAATGATATAGTGACCTTGTCTCTCAATCTTATTCGGTCAATGCCCAAAACCAATCATCAGAAGGTCCTTTATTTTCACCCACCAAGGAACATTATGTTTATATATTTATATAATTCTATATTTATATGATTTTATATTTACTTATGAGTAAACTTAGTTGTTTAGATATTTCTTTGTTTATTTTGAAAAGAAATAGACAGCAGGTGTAGGATGGACATTTGCGTTACTGACCATAGTAAACCCCGAAATTGTAAATATAGTATTTTACCTTCCAACTTCTTTATCTCGTGATGTCCTCATTGAATATGCTGAGTTTACAAATCCTGCCACACTGAGGATGCCACTCATTTTACTCTTGCTAAATTACCTGGAAATGCTGCACTCATCACATTAGGTAAACGAACTCGGGACCCATTGTCTGTGACATTATGATATTTTATTTTCAGTTTTATATTTTTAGAAAGTGCGAGTATTTTAATACTTCTCTTAACTCCAAATTCAACTTTTTTTCATTAAGGTGTTCCATACTTTTTATAAGTGACTGTACTTGTTAGCACAATACTCAGAGACGTACGTGGAAATTCGCAGACATTAAATGTACGCATTGTTCATTGCCTCGTTCATTTATAACTCCTGCATTAGGCCGCTTACACACCAAAGCGGCACGTAGCATGCCACGTGGCACTCCAGATGAAAACGAACATCCGGAAATATATGAAACCTTTCACACAGAAGTGGCGTGACACGTCCCATGTGCCACGTGTTATTTGCTACGCAAGTCGCACGTGGCACATGGAACATGTCACGCCACTTCTGTGTGAAATGTTTTATATATTTCCGGATATTCATTTTCTACTGGCGTGCCACGTGCGATGTGCCACTTCGGTGTGAAGGCGGCCTTTTTAAAAATAAAAAATGAGAAGTCGATTTTTTCTATTTTTATAGGGTAGGGGGTAGGAGTGTGATGAGGGTAAGGGAGAGTTGGAGGGGTTAGTGAGAGAAAGCGGGAAAAAAGTGGGGGGAAACTTATAATGAGAAACAGGTGGTGAAACATGAGGAACCTTTTGAAGTAACACGCCAGTAAGAGGGTGGAAGAATAATGATATATATAATGAGGACCTCCCCAAATGAGCACAGAGAAAATTGTGGTTGATATATATATATATATATATATATATATATATATATATATATATATATATATATATATATATATATATATATATATATATATATATATATATATATATATATATATATATATATATTATATTATATATATATATTATATATATATATATATATATATATATATAATATATATAGTGTGTGTGTGTGTGTGTGTGTGTGTGTACGAGAGAGAAAGAGCCATTTACTTTATGACATGACGCAACTTACATAATAAATTTCTTCAATTCTACAGCTCTTCTCACTGACTTATGGTCTCTGTTTTGTGGTTGCCATCATTATACTTGCTATTTGCATCATACCGTCTCATTGCAATGATGGCTCCAATGGCTGAGTAGTTTCTGTCACTGTATGACGCTTATTCACTTAGTCTGACTATAATCAATGCGTGATCGCCTCTGTTTTTAGCCTCGATGTGTATTTATGTCTCTAGTAGCCTCCGTGGCAAAATGGTAGCGTCCGCGACTTTGAGGCGTCAGGTCGAGGGTTCGCGCCCCGTCACGGACTGAGTTTAGTAAGGGCATACACTCAGGGTAATGATTACATCTGCCAAAACAAGTCCTTCGCAAGAAGGCAACCGTCCTAGCCCTTAGTAGAAAAGGGAGTTCGTGACGTAAAACCGAAACGTGTATTTGTGTCTCTAATTTGCTTGGCAATATCTGTAGGATTTTTTCTAGTAGCAAGCTACAAGTCTCAGTATTATCTGAGCAGTACTCCGAGTTGTTACAAATTGTCGAAGTATATTTAGCAAATATCTTTCAAACATGTTGAAAGTGCTGACAGCTATCCGGTAATTGTTATATGAGTGCGACACCGGGGCAGGCAAGAAAATTGCCCTCAATAGGCCCGGACACCAAGAAAACATTAAGATGAAAAAAATAATGGTTAAAGAGGCGTGACTGGAAGTATGTTCTGGCCATAAGGAATAGACATTATTAAGTATATATGGATGGATTCGGTTTTACGTCACGAACTCCCTTATCTACGAAGGCCTCGGACGGTTGCCCTCTTACGAAGGACTTGTTTTGGTATATGTAATCGTTACCCTAAGTGTATGCCCTTACTAATCTCAGTCCGTGACGGGGTACGAACCCTCGACCTGCCGCCTCAGAGTCGCAGACGCTACCATTTTGCCACGGAAACTACATTATTAAGTATATATATATAAAATGTGTATTGTTTGCAAGACCATCTGACGGTCGCTGTATATCTTAAAATAATTAAACTTTGGACTTCAAGTATGTTGAAAGTGAGTCCTTAGAAAACACTCCAAAAATAAATCGATGCAGGAAAAAACTGACCGTGATTTTTTAACAATATCTTATTATGACTCGTGACCCAGAATAGTCACTTTTTCATGTGTTTATATAGGGTCAGTGTTTCTCGCTAACCTCTTAATTGCTGGTATCTGGTATTGGCTACAAGTCTCTTTGAGGGATGCCCTTCCTAATTTCAACCTTCATTCGTCCGGGATTTCTACTTTTTTTTTTTTTTTTTTTTTTTTTTTTTTTTTTTTTTTTTTTTTTTTTTAGATGGTACATTTTCATGAGCCAGAATTAAAAGTCCACACGTTGGGGGATTGCGAGAACAAATTTTCAGAATTATTATTATGATTATTATATTATTATTATTATTATTATTATTATTATTATTATTATTATTAATGTATTCAATAAACAAATAATGTTTGGTTCAAAAGATACAATATAAGAGAGAGAGAGAGAGAGAGAGAGAGAGAGAGAGAGAGAGAGAGAGAGAGAGAGAGAGAGAGAGAGAGAGAGAGAGAGAGAGAGACGGAAGTCTTAACTAGGAATTTTTCACACTTATCACTGTTAATTGCATACGAGAACGTCATCTAGAATTTAATTAATTGGTCGAACATTCTCTCTCTCTCTCTCTCTCTCTCTCTCTCTCTCTCTCTCTCTCTCTCTCTCTCTCTCTCTCTCTCCCAAAGAAGACTGGAGATATGCCATGATATTAAGAAAAAATAAATAAACATACTAATTGCTTCTGGCTGAGTTTCATATGACGATGATGATTATGACAGTAATGAGGATGATAATTATCATAATGATGATGAGGAGGAGGAGGAAGAGGAGTGTCGGAGGTAGCGAAGGACGTAGAGAAGGATTTCCCTGTGCTGTTGATATTAGTGTTAAAGCTTTTGCTATTAATTTGGATAATTATTTGAAATGAGATAATTAACAACCTTCTACGTAAGCAAGTAATTATTATATGTGGAGATGCTGGATATTTTTTGTTTACCAAGTCGTCATATATTAATAATGAGTCTACTGTCGATAGGACAGAGAGAGAGAGAGAGAGAGAGAGAGAGGAGAAGAGAGAGAGAGAGAGAGAGAGAGTATATGAGCCTTTAATTAAACTCTTTCCTCATCCAAAATAAAAAGAAAACAAGGAATGTAATTCGTGGAACAAGCTCCTCCTCCTCTTCTTCTTCTTCCTCCTCCTCCTCCTCCTCCTCCTCCTCCTCCTCCTCCTCTTCTTCTTTTTCTTCCTCTTCTTCTTCCTTCATCGTGGAAGGTGTCCAGACAACGCACAAACATATGCACAGACTCTGTGAAGATCATCGTGCGTGAGGCACCATTCCCCCCTTCGTCGTTCCCTACCCTCCTTCGTCTTCCTCTACCCCCCCCCCCCCCTTCGTCTTTCCATCCTCTCATTACGTGTGTATACACAAGTTTAGAACAAAGGTAATCACCCATGGCTCGGGAGCTGCTGCTGCTGCTGGCAACGGAATTTTGCTTCTTTTCCTCTTCGGGTTTTCAATTTTTTTTTATGCACCCCCCCCCCACTCTTGCCTCTCTCACGCCTCCTTTGGGGGGAAAAATGAATGGAAAAAAAGGAATGGGGCAGCTGTTTATCGGAAGGTATTTTTTAACCATAGCTTTCTGAGTGTATTATTTAATTTAAATTCTCTCTCTCTCTCTCTCTCTCTCTCTCTCTCCTCTCTCTCTCTCTCTCTCTCTCTCCTCTCTCTCTCTCTCTCTCTCTCTCTCTCTCAACATGAAATAAATTTCCTGTATAGGAGAGGCGTGAACATAAGTCCAGGTTTTTGCCAAATAAATATACAGGAACCAGGTATAATAATATACAAGAGTGTTGGGAGAGGCAGAAGACTCAGGTGCTTATAACGTGGTGCAAAGTATTAAGCTCGATACCCTATCATCTCATCTTCTCTGATGATGGAGAGAGAGAGAGAGAGAGAGAGAGAGAGAGAGAGAGAGAGAGAGAGAGAGAGAGAGAGAGAGAGGGTAGTAATTGAGTGAGTGAGAGAGAGAGAAAGTGAGTGGGAAAGTGAGTGCGAGAAAGAAAAGAGAGAGAGAGAGAGAGAGAGAGAGAGAGAGAGAGAGAGAGAGAGAGAGAGAGAATAAAGTTAGTGAGTGGGAGAGTAATTGAGTGAGTGAGAGAGAGAAAATGAGTGGGTTGGCGAGTAATTTAGTGAGTGAGAAAGTGAGAGAAAGAAAGAGTGAGTGGGTAACAGAGAGAGAGAGAGAGAGAGAGAGAGAGAGAGAGAGAGAGAGTAACTGAGTGACTTGAGTGCGAGAGAGAAAGTGAGTGGGTGGGCGAATAATTCAGTGAGTGAGAGAAAGAAAAAGTGAATGAGAAACTGAGAGAGAGAGAGAGAGAGAGAGAGAGAGAGAGAGAGAGAGAGAGAGAGAGAGAGGAGGAGAGAGAGAGAGAGAGAATAAAGTTAGTGAGTGGGAGAGTAATTGAGTGAGTGAGAGAGAGAGAAAATGAGTGGGTGGGCGAGTAATTTAGTGAGTGAGAAAGTGAGAGAAAGAAAGAGTGAGTGAGTGGGTAACTGAGTGAGAGAGCGAGAGAGAGAGAGAGAGAGAGAGAGAGAGAGAGAGAGAGAGAGAGAGAGAGAGAGAGAGAGGGTGGGCGAGTAATTCAGTGAGTGAGAGAAAGAGTGAGTGAGTGGGTAACTGAGAGAGAGAATAAGAGAGAGCCTTGAATAACATCATACAAGTTTGATAATTACTGAGCGCTCTGGGTTTCCGTGGGCAGCCTCTACAATTTGGATATTTATGCGTCGAACTATAACTCTTTTTTTTCCTGATGGAGATTATAATGATGATTTTGCTCGATGCTTGTGCTGAATGTTTTGTTGTTCTACTTTTGCTGCTGCTTCGTCTGTTAAGTGTTGATGTTTCTATTATTTTTTTTCTTATGCTGGCATTGTGTTTATTTTATTATCTCATAAATTTATGTAATTCGTATATACTCACTTTTGTTGCTTTTCCCGGCAGTTTTATTGGTGCTGCTTTTGGTTTTGCTGCTTCTGTAGAATATGTCGTCTCCAGCTATTGCTGCTTTTTCCTCCCATTTTTTGTGGTAAATTGATTTGTATTCTTATGGATTTGTTGTTTCGCTGCTCATCTTTTCATTATTGAAAGAGTTGCTGCTCTGCAGCTTTGTTGAAGCAGTTACTGAAAAGTAGACAAGTTTTTTTTATTTTCTTTTACTGCTGCTTTTCTCGCTTTTCTTTTCCTTAATGCTGCTTTAAGTATTTTAATTTGTTTTTTATCAGCGATGTTGATACTTTCGCTGCTTAATTTATGTGTTGCTTATGCAAGCAAAACTGCTGCTTAATTATTCTTAGCCGCTTTCACACCAAAATGGCACGTCCCACGCGGCATGCCACGTGGTACGCCAGTTGAAAACGGACATCCGGAAATATATGAAACCTTTCACACACAAGTGACGTGACACGTCCCATGCGTGATTTGCCACTTCTGTGTGAAAGGTTTCATATATATATATATCCGGATGTTCGTTTTCAACTAGCGTGCCATGTGGTATGACATGTGCGACGTGCCACTTTGGTGTGAAAGTAGCTTTACTTTTGCATATTGGAGACTGTTCCCTTTTTACTATTGCTTTAGTAGTGCTATTTATATCAACATTATTCGACATTATTGCTATAGAATATTTAATTAGTACAGTTGACATTTTTTACCTTTTTAGATGCTGCTGTCGTCAGTATGTTCTGACATCTGCTTTCTTTGCATCTTTTATTGCCTTTAATATTACTATCAAAACTACCAGCTGATGTCGTTTCGGGAAATTCGCTAAAACTCCTTAAAGAGGTTAAAGGAAACAGCCAAAGGGGGGAGTTGGACAAGAAGAGAAGATGGGGAACAGGATAGGAAAATAACGCTGGGGGAAAAGAAAGGAGGATAGATGTAAAATGACGCGTATGAATACTTTTACATTGTCGCATGCATATGCTGTATACCTACACGCATTCTTGCATAAATACATACTGAAAGATTCTTACTGAAAGATTACATCAATGAAAACGCTGCTCTCAGACTATAACTGTGGAAAAATACCGCTTCCAACGAGCAAAAACTCAAAGCTCTTGAGAATTAGTAGGGGATAGAGACGTCCCTCATATGGTAGCCAAGTATCCACATACAACTCGGCAGGGTCAGTAAAAACTACATTAGATGTCTCAATGGTGGAACAGTATCTCTACGAACTCGGTTTCTTTACAAATTCGCCCTGTTTTTCATGAAAATATAACTTTTTTTTTCTCATTTACACAATGGTTATGTTGGAAGTATTAAAGAAAATATCGCGTTTATTTTTATCTTTACTATATTCGCACAGACATTAATCGTATGCACCCTTGGAAGCAATGAAAAAATATAGTTAATTCAATTGTGTATTTTGTAAATATAATTATTATCATTTTAACAGGCATGTAATTAGTTACAAGTATAATTGTAATTAGTAAAAGTGTGTGCGTATGTTTTATAATAGTGTGTGCCTGTATGTGTGTCATATATATAAAATATCATGTTAATAGACACACAAGTACCCCTCTTCCTTTGTTTTTGTTTCTCTGTACTTAGAAACATAATATAATTATAAATAGTAATAGTATATATATGTTTAATAATAGTGTGTCTGTATGGTTGTTTGTCTGTGTGTATGTGTATATTTTCCCCTACCAAGAACTTGTCTGAATGAAGAAGTGTTAAACTTTACAAGTATATAAAAGGACACCAGTGTAGGAGTTAGTTAGAGGTGTTTGTTTGAAGTTGTTTTAGGGGCAGGAGAGGTTGAAAAGTAGCGCCTAATAATTGGATGACAACATAACGCCCTCTGACTCGAAATACAAAGATAAACTTCCCTCTTGTTGATATATGTAAAATGTTGTAGAAGCTACAGCTGTATATTTTTTTGGGGGGAGGGGGGTTGATGGACAAGCCCGCAGTACTTTCTTTCATATGCTCAATTGCTCGTGTGAGGAGATATGCTGCAAAGCCTTTTTTTTTTTTTTTTTTTTTTTTTTTTTTTTTTTTTTTTTTTTTAACTGAACTGTGACTCACAATGAGCGACTGCATCTCAGGTACCTAATTATACTGCTAGGTGAACAGAAGCAGCTGGGTCCAGAGACTTGCCCAAGAGTGTCTTCTTCGCCCAGTATTCGAACCCGAGATCTATATTTTGTGAACTGAGTGTGATATCCATTACACTTCGAGGGACGCGCTTAAGCCACCTTTTTGGAGTTGAATTCTGGACATTCATAGGCCGCTTTCACACCAAAGTGGCACGTAGCACGTGGTATGCCACGTGGCACGCCAGTTGAAAACGAACATCCAGAAAAATATGAAACCTTTCACACAGAAGTGTCGTAACACATCCCATGTGCCACGTGCGACTTACGTCGCACTAGAGGAAATGAGGCGCTTTGTATATACTGGGCTACATAAAGATTGTATTTGTGTTACATTTTAATCGGATATATTTTTATTTCTGGTAAACAAACATTATGAGTTACTGACAGATTATTTCAAAATTATGCGCTCCCTATACTGGCCTTTTCAGATAATATTTTGGAATTATGCCATTAGTTTTAGATCGGGCGAGTCGGGTAGTGACTACAGCTGGCTCGATTTCACCGCTAGGGGTTAGGAAAGGTATCCAGCCTCAATACCCCGGCTCCATGTCTGTATTCACCTTCAAAAATGATAGCATCTTCACATGGAATATTGCACGCAGGCAGTCCCCCTAATACAGAAATGCTCTGCTCCAGATATTTGCATATAACGCGGGGTATTATTATGGTTGCTTATAAATAAGTAAAAAAATATATATATACTTATACACCATACAGCAAAGTCATCATCTGTCTCCACTTCCAGATTAAGTCACTACTAATATTCAATAGGAAAGAAATACCTTAGAGAAAGCCAGTGATATGTATTCCTACGACTGACAAATTAAAGACTGCCAAGCGGATGTAGAGCAAACTAACACTGGCAAAAAGCGCACACACTATCCCTTATCAGAGACCAAAGACAGACAAATGGATATGAGGTAGCTCGACAGACCCATATAATAGAAATAAAGAGCATACAAACGAACAGAAGGCAAATCAGATCCCAAAAGAATTAAAAAGAAAAAACTGTGATCTTATTTCTGCAACTTAACACTAAATGATAATACTCTTTGCTCTATAGAGGATGCGATCTAGGATTGTAATAAAGATAACTGACATTAGTGTAATATAATGACTTAAAATCTTCAATTCAGATGAAGATGAAGAATCGTCAGCAAAGGCCTTTTTATTACTGTAACCCTAGAAGACTGTTTTAGGATTGCCAATTTTGTTTTCTTAATAGTGCTGCGGAACTGGTAGTTTTGCCCCATTAGAGCGTCAACCCAAGTAAATACTGATCCACTGTAAACCTTCACACATCTAATGGTGTACTTATTGAGCCAGCTGAGATGACGGGGGCTTCCACACAAACGACAATAACACTGACAACCCAGAGAGACGTAGTACAAGTGCCACTGTTGGCACGGTTTTATCCTTTTCTACGATGAGCCTGTCATCTCTGACTTCATATATAAATCTGAAACCGCTACAGGTAAATGTAGAGAATTCAAAAATCGAGCAACTATGAATTGCCTTGATGCTGTCTGCAATCGAAGAGTCGTTTGTTGTATAAATAAAAATTTATTTCTAGAAAATAAGCTTAAAAACTTATCAGTCTTCCAGTGCCACACCCTCATTGATTTTCAAGATTTGTAACTAACCTTGATTCCGTATTACTTAGTCATCAAATGCTGAATTAGTGAATGAAAGCGAAAGTATTTAGTTGGTCTAAGAATACTTTTCCTGAATGTCGGAGAGACATAATGTTTTCTGATTCTACTCACGTTTCCCTTCTGTAATATACAACAACATCAAATACTACTACTACTACTAATAATAATAATAATAATAATAATAAGAAGAAGAATAAGAATAAGAATAAGAATAATAATAATAATAATAATCTATATGCGTGAGTTAAGACAAAATACTCTGACTCTTTGGGAAGAGAAAATACAGAAGAGGGGAGTCCCAGTCCCCTCGCCCGGACCCATTTAGTTGACTCTTACGACACGCAGTGGAACACGGAGGAAGTATTCTAGCCTCCTCCCCCAGGGGGTAATATTATTATTATTATTATTATTATTATTATTATTATTATTATTATTATTATAATTATTATTATTATCATCATCATCATTATCATTATCATTATCATTATCATTATTATTATTATTATTATTATTATTATTATTATTATTATTATTATTATTATTATTATTATTATTATTCAGCGTTATTAATTGTATAATTGGTCACTAGTGTGTGTTTGTGTCTTTGGATCTGAGAACTGTCACTGGTCATTTGTCTCTTTGGGGTCGTCGGGGGGAGCACTGGCTGTAGACACTGGGAGGGTGGGGGGAAAGAGGGAGGAGAGAGAGAGAGCTGATGTAAAGCGACCATCGGGAAGGAGCACCCTTCCTTAATTACATCCATTGCTCAGCTGATTGCTATACTCCTCTTGCTTGTTCTTCCTTGAGAGTCTCTCTCTCTCTCTCTCTCTCTCTCTCTCTCTCTCTCTCTCTCTCTCTCTCTCTCTCTCTCTCTCTCTCTCTCTCTCTCTATCTATCTATCTATCTATCTATCTATCTATCTATCTATCTATCTATCTATCTATCTATCTATCTATCTATCTATCTATCTATCTATCTATCTATCTATCTATCTATCTATCTATCTATCTATCTATCTATCTATCTATCTATCTATCTATCTATCTATCTATCTATCTATCTATCTATCTATCTATCTATCTATCTATATCTATCTATCTATCTATCTATCTATCTATCTATCTATCTATCTATCTATCTATCTATCTATCTATCTATCTATCTATCTATCTATCTATCTATCTATCTATCTATCTATCTATCTATCTATCTATCTATCTATCTATCTATCTATCTATCTATCTATCTATCTATCTATCTATCTATCTATCTATCTATCTATCTATCTATCTATATATATATATATATATATATATATATATATATATATATATATATATATTATAAAGAATGCAAGCTTCAAATTGAAAATTATTTTTTGTTTAAATCGAAAGTACTTGCTAATTCAAGTGCTTTATTTTCCTTCGAGTTCAAATTAAGTTATATTTCTACATACACGCGCGCGCCCACCACACACCACACACACACACACACACACACACACACATATATATATATATATATATATATATATATATATATATATATATATATATATATATGTGTGTGTGTGTGTGTGTGTGTGTGTGTGTGTGTGTACGCGCTTGAGTGTGTGTATGTATGTATGTGTGTGTGTATCTGTCAGTGTATGTTTTTGTCAGTTTTTAATCCTTTCTGATAAAATAAATACCCATAACGTGATGAGTTCTGTGAAAGCGGAAGTTAAAACAAATAATAGCAGACTTAATGACATAACCCTACGTCACTATGTTGTGCAAATATCTTATTTAGAAATAAGTCTGTTTTAAGTAAATGAAAAATGGGAAACAAATAATTGGCAAAGTTACATCTTGGAGAAATGCCTTCATTAGAGTGGCCGAGTGCCAATGAATTCATAAATTTATTTAAATTACTTCATTTGGTAGTCTCCGTGGCTAAATGGTAGCGTCCGCGACTCTGTGTCGGCAGGTCGAGGGTTCGCGCCCCGTCACGGACTGAGGTTAGTAAGGGCATACACTCAGGGTAACGATTACATTTGCCAAAACAAGTCCTTCGCAAGAAGGCAACCGTCCTAGCCCTTAGTAGAAAAGAGAGTGCGTGACGTTAAACCGAATTATCATCATTTTAATTATTTCATTCCATAAATATATATTAATATCATGTATAAATTGAATATTATTGTACTTTAATTTGAATAATAGAGCCAGTGGTTTTTTTTTATTGAAATAGATTATACCAATATATTATTGCATTATGGGTTACAAAAATATACACTTATTTTCAACTCCTTAATGCATTTATCAACTAATATGTGAAATCACTTATTTCTGCCTTGTCCTTAACCTTCTATTTTTTCTTCATGCCGGGGCCTGATGAGGGCAATTTTCTAGCCTGTCCTGGTGTCACACTTAAAAATATAAAAAATATATTGATCCACAGTTGATAAAATCGCCTTTGACCTATTGTTCCGGTTTTGCGTCACGGACTCCCTTTCCTACCAAGTGCTAGGACGGTTGCCTTCTTACGAAGGACTTGTTTTGGCAGATGTAATCTTTACCCTGAGTGCATGCCCTTGCTAACCTCAGACCGTGACGGGGCGCGTACCCTAGACCAGACGCTTCAGAGTCGCGGACGCTACCGCTTGAGCCACGCTGACTACTACGCCTTTGACCTATGATGACAGCTAATTATAAAACTGTATGTTGTATTCATAAATGTTCCATCGAGCTTCCGTATTAAACTCTGACCATTAGTAATAATTAATTGAATTCTGACAATATCTCATGTTTAATACGTCATGGTCGGAATCTTCACTGATATCAGTAGGTTAGGTCACGTAAGATTAGGTTCTGTTAGGTTATTTATTTTAGTGTACTTCTGTTGGTGATTTTTTGGATCAACCCCAGTAGAGGTACGCGATGTCAGTTTTAGGTGCTTAATCTGAACTTGAGACAAAATGCAGGTTGATTTGACGTAACAACCTAACCTAGGTTAGGTTAAGATAACCTGCCTTTTGCCTCAATCACACTTTAAGCATTAAAAATGACAGGTGAGTATTCTGGGATTGATCCAAATTTATCTCTAAGACGAATACTTGAACATGCAATGAACAGTATACTTGGTTCTTATTTAGAATCCTGATGTCAGTTCCCTAAGGTAGTGTGCACAGATTCTTATTTTCACAATAGCCATTTTGTAATAAGAAAATAGTTTCCTTCCATTAGTTAATCTCCATCAACCCATGAGACTCACTGAGAACACCATTGATGCATCAGGTCTTCTTGCACAATACTAATAGTTATTATTATTATTATTATTATTATTATTATTATTATTATTATTATTATTATTGTCACTTTATTGCTGTTATTACATACATATACATATACACATGCCTCATTCCCCTTTGTAAGAGGGGTGGCCGAACCAAGAAGCGCGCATGCACCTCGATCCACACATACCTCAACCACTCCTCTCAGCTCCTTGGAGATAAAGGGTTGCCACGTCTCCCCCCCCCCTTTCACCCTGCTTGGGTCACCCACAAGGTAGGCGGGAAAGTGTCACATGACTGAAGTCGTGCTGAAGCCAGAATCTGAAACTGTAACAAGTCGTGAAGAGAAACGTGAGAGGCTAGAGGTCAAGGGTGAAATAGAATACTCTCCCAGTTGTTTATCTGGGTACGGTAAACGGATCAGGGCTTAGCCACACGGCGTCAAGTGCCTCAAGAGTGTGGGAAAGACCCAGAAGGTGGCCCTGCCCAAAACCACAAGTAACCCTATATGCCCTGGAGGGATACCCAATAGCCACGCACTGACCTGGAATTCTTCCGTTCTATAGGCCAGCTGAAATAGCCCATCCCCCAAGAGGAGGGACCTCTCTTTGAACCTGAAGGCAATTGGCAGAAGTAGATTTAGCGACACGCCCTGCCCTTTGGGGTATTTCAAGCATCCCCATGGCAGCCAGAAGGCAGTCAGAGAGCGACAGTTAGTCAGAATAGTACCAGGGGCACGAATAGATCTTAGATTTCGATAGTCATAGGGGGGGGGGGCATTGAGGCGTCGAAGATGTTGTACTCTAGCATAAACTAAGATAAAGGAACCACTGCTTGTCCATTCTTACCTTGCACCCTTCTGGTACTAATATTAACGTAGTGAGAAGAATTCATTACGACAACTGGTGACACACGGTGGAATGGTAAGCAACCTTACGACAACTGGTGACACGCGGTGGAGTAACATCACGACAAAAGGATATGCTACAATAAGCCCGACAGCCGCAGCTGGTTTACCCCCGCCACTTCATCACATAGCAACTTCCCTCGCATCCGTCCATCACAGTTCACTGAGCTAGCAGGTGCGAGAAATCCCTTTGGGCCGCGTCATATTGTTGTTATTAAGCAGACTTAGTAAATAAACATATTAACTATCTATAGAGTACATTATTTTCTATTGTTGCCTGAATGATAAAAAAAAAAAAATTGGTTGCATTAAGGCCGCTTTTACATCAAGTGGCACGTCGCACGTGGCACGTCAGTTGAAAACGTACATCCGGAAATATATGAAACCTTTCACACAAATGGTGTGACACGTCCCATGTGCCACGTGCAATTTGCGCCGCAAGTCGCACGTGGCTCATGGATGTCACTCCACTTCTGTGTGAAAAATTTCATATATTTCCGGATGTACGTTTTCAACTGGCGTGCCATGTGGCATGCCACGTGCGACGTGCCACTTTGATGTGAAAGCGGCCTAACAGTGAGCAGATGCTTAAGAGTGCGATAAAAGTTAATTGGACACTATGTAAATATTTGACACTAAAGGTATTCACTAACAAGAAGTGTGAACGTGGGGATGGAGGGAAGAATGCTTGGGGGTGGGGGAGCCTAATGAAATGAGGAAGGAAGGTTAGGTGTTATGATGGGGGGGGGGTCGGATGGTCGGGTTGATTTGTGGAGGTTATGAAGACTGTGTCCGTATGTTAGATGGGAGCCTGAGTGCATTAAGGTAGGAAAATTTTGTATCAAGTATAGTTTAAGACTCCCAGTACATCAACTAAATCCTTAAATTGTTAGGTTAGGTTAGTATAGGGTAGGTTAGATATTGATCTAACCTAATCTGACCTAAGTTACTGGGTTAGTTAATGTACTCGGAGTCCGTATCTTTACTTGATCGGAAATTTTAAGATGGTAGAGACATGTAAGGGAATGGTATATAAAAATTTGCGATAAAGATGTCGTGGGAAAGACAATATGTAGGGGGTGTAATGGTAGCAGAAGTCGCAAGGGTGGATGAGGATGTAATGGAAACACACGTATCAATGATAATCCTTTATTCCAATGATCCATTGATAAGGGATGATGAATGATTGCCGTTTTATGAGTTACTATTTTCCCCATTCGATTGATTGTGGACACAAATAGGTTAGATAATTGAGGCTGGATGATCTTCCAGACGCTCCGCGAGGGTCTCGATGGCGGATCTGTCACATCCCGAGTCAAATGCTCTACTCATTTCGCCACTGCATTCCCCGATGAGGAGTGAAGCGATTTTGAAAAATTAATAATAAATTTTTTCTATTGCCTTGCAAGTGGTCTATAAGTTTTCCGCTTTTTGTCTAATCGCTTCTCTGAGGCAGACCGTCGAGCATAGACACAGACTCGTTTCTTATCTGATGTGCCACCATAGGTATCGGATCAATCTCAGAATAGGCACCTGATGTACCACGATCCCAGATTAAGTACCTGCCCTCAACCTCATTCTCAAATTAGGCAGGAATTCCTTGAGCAAATTATTGTTC